>SNQJ01S0064351.1:0-40789 GCA_010110895.2 Picea sitchensis
TTCAGTCGTGTTTATACCCCATGAAGTATTTACACCCCAGAAGTATGTACACTCTTCCACGCAGGGGAGTGCAAAGGGGGGGTACCCCCTCTGCGGGGTCCGGGGGGACTATCCCCCCGGCTGGGGGGTCTGGGGGCAATTGGGCCCCCAGCGGGGGTTCAGGGGTGAAGCCCCCAAAGCAAAAATGCCCTTGTAAAAGTATATTGTAATTTCATTGTAAATCTGGACCGTTCATTATAAGGTCGTTGATCTAATGGTAGAGATTATGTTAGGGTTTTTTGCCCTAGAAGGAAACCCTCTTTTATGAGGGAAATGTATTGCTGCTATGGATGAGGGTGAATATTGTATTCTGAGAGAGGAGACTGTGAGAGAAAGAGGAGGAAGTTACAGCGGGTTTTGTTGTAGGTTGTATCCCTTCATTTGTTGGATAATAATAAAGGAAGGACCTGGAAATTTCTCTGGTGGACGTAGCCCACACTAGGTGAACCACTCAAATATGTGTCTCTCTTGTATTGTGTGTCTTCTATGTTTTGTTTCTGCATTTGTTTTATTTTATTGCTCCGCGGTCCTGTTTTTCTAACACGGTTCCACACCAATGTTCAAGGATTGTTGTGGTAAGGGCTCCTATCATGTTGTTGTGTGGGGGTCCCATCAATGTGATATAATACATCCCCTTGTTCATCTCTTAGGATTTCTGCTTCCATCTTAGCAATCATTAGTGGAGATGAAATGACTTCCCACCATTTTCCCAGTGTTCCAGTAAAACATTGAATTATGGATTTGCATGATTCAACTTCTGTTTTGCCTTTCATACACATGACTTTGTATGAAACATACATTCTGTCAATCTTTTGTCTGATCTATCCAACCGACAGACTATCAATGTTCCATTCTGGGAACCAATCTTCTGCAAATGTTTGGGTTTCAGGTAATCTTCCTTTTCCCAAGAGGTCTGGTGTTGGGGGTCTATTTACATGGTTAGGAAGATTCTCATAAGCAGGTTGTTGAATGGATACTAGGGAAAGATTTTCCTTTGAGGATTCTGGTGTATCCTTTTCAGGGGGGGAAATGATGAGGAAACCTTTTATCTATTTTGGTCTCAGATGGTTTATATACAGGAGACAAGATAGATATTGGATTATTTGGGAGGATATAAGGATCATGAATGGGTTTATCAGGGATATTATCCTTCTGTTTAATTTCTAACAACGATTTACCCATATTGGAGAAGGATTCTCCTAATCCTTCCATTAACTCCTCATGATTTCTTTTGGACTCTCTAGATTTTGAAGATATTTTTATTAGAGAAGTGTCCATTTTCTCTTTGACATCTGTAACTTTATCCTGTATTTCATTTACAGACTGGAATACAGTGTTTGTAGAGACTTGCAAGTCTCTGATTTGTCCACGTCTGGCATAATCATTTGTTACAAATGTGTGTGTAGCCATGCCTCTCAAGGTTGTGTTTTTCCAATTTAATTGTTCTTCTAGTGATTGGACTCTTCTGTCAACACCTGTTAGTTGGGTGGCTTCATCAAAAAGCAATAGAGGTATTGCTCTGACTTGTCTGTTATTGTCTTCAAGGACAATGCCTTTGAATGGAGGAAAAGTCGAACTTGATTCAACTGTCTATCCTTCCAGACTTTTCCACTTGTGTTTAGGAGGTGTTTCAGATCCTCCTTCCATCATTTGGACTTTAGCTTTTTGGAATAATTTCTTCGATTCATAGAAAGAAATCCATGTGTTTTTATCAGAAATATAATTCTGCCCATTTTGTGACAGTCTTGCCTTTTCTTCATCTCATGTGGCTATGTTGAAGTCATTTGTTTCTGGATTTGTAAACAAATCCCAGTTTAACATCTTTTTTATCAATACTTCTTCTATGGATCCCTTGGGACATCCTTTCATTATTGAATGAAATTTGTGAATTTCATCTATTGAGGGTCTTTGCATAGTGTCAGGTAGAGAGTTTGAAAACCTACAATAAGGAATAACCTGATCACATTGCTCAATATAACCTAATCCATACTTAGGTGTTCCGAGAGGCCTCATGCCTTTGTAAACATCTTGTAGTCTGGGATCTAGAGTCTCTATTGTTGGCATATAATGAATCATTAAGTAGTGTTGAGACTCCGAAGTTGAGACAGTATTATCAATAGTATTATTTACAGAATGAAAACAACCTGAAAAATCCATATGTTATAGGAGAGATAACTATAACTACATAGAAAAACAGGGCTTTTAATCTTAGTCCTCTGCTCTGGAGAGAGAGAATGTCAGATAGGCTCCTGGCCGACTGCTCAGGAAAAAACTAGTTACTCTGTCAGGAAGTCGCAGAAGTGGAAACCTTGTCTTTCAAAGGCCCGAGACTTCTGATACGACTTCAGAGAGTCGCAAGAGTGGAAACCTTGTCTTATAAAGGCCCAAGACTCTTGATACAGCTCTAGATTCTTTATTTATTACTTTAAACAAAACTTTTAATAGAGCGAGAGATCTGTTATCATACTTGGCTAATTCAAATTACAAATACAATTTTTATTTCAGAATTACAAATACCTTCAGGCGAATGTTAGGGTACTCTTCTTTCCCCATAACCCATCCATTTTCCTTCTACCACATTTGTTTTATTGAAAAATCCTCAATGACACATATCCTTATGCAAAATTAATTATTTTTTTAATTAATTTGATTAGTATTATTCAACCAGACACTTGTCATCCTCTGCACACAAATAATTACCATTTTAAATAAATGTCCTTATGCAAAATTAATTATATTTTTAATTAATTTAATTACTATTATTCAGCCACACACTTGTCACCCTCTCCACACATATAATTACCATTTTTATTTTATTTCAAAATTCAATTTCTCTCACATTCCCTAATGTGTTCCTATTTTCACTCTTAGTTGTCTCTTTGTTCCCCAAATTATCATTTAATGAGTGTCTCCTAACTAGATCTTAATTAGAGTTGGATTAAAAGTCTTCTTCTAGTTAGACTAGTGGTAACTTGACTCTAAATATAATTCTATGTGTACACCTATTCTCTCATATTATTATTTCTTCTATTAAAAAAAGAAAAAAATTATTAATTTCATGCACACATGTGCATTTTATCCAATCTTTAAATTTTACTCGCTTTTTTCCTAGAATTTGATTTATCTCAATTCTTTTAATTTATTTAATATTTTTAATTAATCCCTTAATTAAACTCACACTTAGACTAATGTTTATTCTCACATTTCTCTTTATAATTAAATCCTATATATGCATATTATTCATATATGTGGCATCCATTAATGAAGCCCATAACATATGATGTTTGAGAACTAAAATGTCGATTCCACTCAAGAGACCTTGTTGACTGGGTTTCAAAGACATGATATTAGCAAGATTGATATGGTGCATTTAAATGACTATAATCAAATTTGATTGATAAAGGATTGTTAAAATAGTAGATTGAATCAATGTAAATCCATAATTAATTACTTATAAATTATTTCGATAAGTAAAATTTGAAGTATAAAGTAAAATTTTCAACCAAATACCAAATTTTTTGATAAGATTATGAGGAAAGAAAAAACCATTTATTTATGATAGCAGTATTCTAAAAGTTCTAAGAAATGAATGTTCTAGGAAAATTATTTTCGGGGACATTTACCCATCCAAACGCTTTCTACCTGTAAACGCTCAGGACACAAAGGAGACATGTCTTTGTCCACAACAACTGTCATCCTCACACTAGGCCCCGCCGGCTACCCTGCACGGCAAAGTCTTCTCATTAATGGTGGGTTGCAAGTTTTAATCTTGTCAGTACGCTTACGCGATGTTTCGTGGCAATTGTAATTGACACAATTTTTTCAAGTTTTCTCTTATGGACTCGTGGTCAGGCTAGGGGGTGAATCGGGCAAGTAATCGTGGCTGCTCGGTTGTGCGGTTGGGAGGAACGTGGTTGTTCCCTTTGTTTTCTCTGAAAGCTTAGTTCATATATGTTACTCTAAACTCTATTTGTCTGAATGATTTTATATTGGAGATACTGTACATGTTATATCTATATGGAAGAGAGTTCTAGTATCTATTTTAATGATCGTATAACTAATGTAAGTCTTTTCCTACACCTAAATATTCAGTATTCTACCTCTTTTGGATGAATTGGTTATTGTTATAGTGGGATCCTTAATGATGGTATGCATGCAAGAACCTAGACAAAGGCTATTCGAAATTCAGTGAATAGACTATAGGATTTAATTGTAGATTTATTTTTCGAAATCAATTTTTAAACATAATCGAATATGTATCAATGAATGATCAGAGTTATTATATGCGTATGTATGTTTCAAACTTTAAACAGAGTCGAATGAATGAACAAAGCTATTATCTGCACATATATGTTTCAAACTTTAAACAGAGTCGAATGAACGAACAGAGCTATTATATGCACATATATGTTTCAAACTTTAAATAGAGTCAAATATGTATCAATGAATGAACAGAGCTCTCATATGCACATATATGTTTCAAAATTTAAGCAGAGATGAATATATATCAATGTACAAACAAAGCTATTATATGCATATGTATGTTTCAAACTTTAAACATAATCCACTTATACAGTCGAGAATGATGAATCATATGGGAATGAACGTAATCCAAGGAGTAAGATTACCCTAATTAGGACGATATAATCATGCTAGGATAATACTACAGGAAACAGATAAATAAACTCGCTACTACATTAACAACATATGACATATCTTATATATGTTGTGCACAGAAAGGAAACAAAGCATTTTTTATGATGGTACCATATAGGATATCTATTAAATCGCTTCGCATTTACAGAAATTACAGAGTAATGCAATCTTTGTTGAAGAAGAAACCAATCGAAAAACAAACACATACGAATACACAGAGACTGAAGATGTGAGACCTCTAATAATGATTTTGTTGGGGTAATTTTTTTTAAACGAAAAGAAAACAAGAATTTCATTCACAAGAGACAAATCTTACAGACCATAATGTAGTCAAGCAAGGATGGTTGTTACAACTATTAAAGATTTCCGAACACTTACTATTACAAAAGTGGTGTACAAGATGCCGAAAGTAAGCTATTTTCCAAATAGAAACAATATCCCTCCCTTTTCTAAGCTTAACTTATTTAAGAGTTTTTCCCAACAATAGACGAAAAACCTAGAACTATTTTCGCTAAAATCTAGCTTTAGAATATCAGTTATCTCCTACAACATGCTCATATATATATCCTTAATTGGAACTTTGACAAACAAAATGGGATTAACCCTCAGATCTCCAATACAGGGACATAGTGCATGAATAAAGGTTACTCTTAACATCAGAAAACTACGAATAGAATTGAGACCTCCATGTCGTGGTTTCATAAACAAGTTGAAGAGTCATAATTTGCAACCCGAGTACCTTTGTCATGATGACCAGAGGCCAGAACCCGCGTTGTGAAGTGGGCACACCTGCATTCGTCCATCACGGTAAACATTAGAAAAGTTACAGAGTAAAATCTTGTTTTATAAACTCGAAAGGGAATATCGATAACCATAGTTGTTGGATCACTTAACTTAGGGATGAAACGCCACACCCTCTTGTTACCATGCTTTGCTTCATATTCAACCCTGACCAAGGGTAGAAGGGTCCAGGAGCTTTTGGTGGGTACCCTCGTAATAGGAAGAGCCCCACCATTAATACAAGGAAAAACTATTTATACAAAATTTCAAATAATTACCTTGACAAAATAAAATAGCATTGCAAATTCAAGAGAGAAATCGTTTGATAAAATCCCTTTACGAATAAAGAAAAGAATGCAAATAACAATATCATACTTTTCACTAATAAAATTCCTCATGGAGAATAACCTAACATCATCGAGGGATAAATTACCGGTAGACCACTACCTATCTACAAATGTTATGCACCAGTCACAGAGGAGAAACATATACGTTGAGAAGCCAGTTGGACCCTTTAGTTCCTGGAGCACGACGAAGGTGTAAACTATTCGGAACTACTCTGAGTCACTCCAAATTACAGTTGCTAAGTATAGGGTAAACAAAAGATTGAACCAGAAAAAACCCACGGAACTCAAATAGTGAACACAAAATATAGGTTCACAGAGGTAAATATTTTTGCCTCATGATTACAGTAAGAAACCTCTTCTATTGTCACTACTAAAATAAAAAAGAACGCATAGACTCTAAACATGACTATCAGGAGTAAATAAGGTCTGTAAACCCACAATAAAGTGCACAGAAAACAAATTCTTTCTCGGTTTCAACCAAAAACAACAAACTCTATCTGAACCTGAAATACGATAGTCCCTTAAAGAAAAATTACCAGGTATTGTCGTGGACTACACCAAAGGTTTCTCACGGAGGTGGAAGAATTTCCCTGTGGAAGATTTCATAACACAAAACCCTTTCCTTCGAAGGCACAAGGGAGAAATCAGACCGCCAAAACCTAAGAGGCATGAGTACACTCTTTACAGCATGGGAGGTACAAACTTTACACTAGGGAAAAGATGGCATATCAAGATTGGGAGGAGCAGGGGAAAGAGACATCGGGGTTGAGGTTAGTAGGACCCTTAATTACTTTTCCGAATAGAGTCTTAAACTCCTCCTGACAGGTACATCTGCCTCTGTAAATGAAGAAGATACAATGTAAACCAACAATAAAACCATGACTATCCAGTGAAACTGGTCAACCGCCAAACTTCTAAGTTATCTTCTGGTTACTCCAGTAAGCGAAGGGGAGTTAGTTAGTTAAGTTGTGAAGAGAATGATGTGGAATTGATCGGGTTCATTTCATTATGGTAAGGACAAGTTGTAACATAACTAAAGTAGAGCCATCAAAGGAAACACTTGGAAACCACTCTTAAACCATTCATTAATCGCCTTAAAACCTTTCCTGTCACGTACTACAATCAGGACTTGAAGACTGATGTTGACACAGTTAGGTAAGTGTATAATCATTTAAATCCCAGAGACATAAATTTGTGCGCAAAAATCTAAGAGTCTGTTTCTATTCAAACAAAGGGACTAAAATTCCAATCCTAGCATATAGGTAGGTGTGGGCACTACAATGAATCCCTTATAATAAAGTAAGAAATATAATATACTTGCATTTGATTATTATAAGGTATTAAGACAAGAGTATTAAGCTAGTATGTTATAAGGTCATGCAAGAAAAAAAAAATGTAAGTACCCACCTTACAAGTGGATTAAACGAAGTTAAGTAGCAAATATTGTACTACAGATATTTTTTTTTTTATGAGAATTTTGAGGTTCATTACATATGGTATCATAGTGAAAGTTACAACACTGGGCCTGATCAGCACCACTGAAGTTCTTAGTATATATTTTGTTTTAGATAAAAACTAATAAATTGTGTGGTTACAAACATAAAACTTTCTTTATTTTGGTGAATAAGTATGGTAGCTCAAGACAATGCAGAAAACAGGATGGAAGAAAATCCATAGCAAAGACCTCCTGGAGATACAAGGTAGAATAGTGACGGAAGCTCACCCACAAAAGTGTTGGAAACAATGAGGAACTTGATTGTTGAGCTACAGATCTTTAAAGCCAACAATGAAAAATTGAAGAAGGCACAACAAAAACAAAAAGAGATAAATGAAGTTCTGCTGCATAGTATAGTGACCAAGAAAATCCCAAAAGACAATAATAACGATGAAGAAGTTAGCAAGAGAGCCTCCAAGAACTTAGGGCCAGAAACAAAAAAAGGAGATAGTTCATCTGAAGGAACACCTCCAACTAAGGATGGAACTAAAACTGACAGAAAAAGAAAACAAGTAGACCACCTTGAAGGATAATTTAAAAAGATTAAACCTGTTGTCTTTGATGGGGAACCCGGGACAGGAGAAGAAGTAGAGGCACGACTGTTGGACATCAAAAAGTATTTCCAAATCTACAAATATTCCAGGAACATGAAGGTTAGGATGGTCATCTACAATCTGAAAGGGAAGGCTAGTATTTGGTGGAAAGATCTGAAATTGGCCAAGGGCCTAAAGGAGAAATAGTTGGAATGGTCTGACTTTCAGAAGTATTTCAAGAAACAATACCTTTCTGAAAATTACTACGAAAGGAAGACAAAATAATTTTACGAGTTACGACTCAGACATATGACAATGGATGACCTTATAAATAAATTTATGGATTTGCTAAGGTTCATACCATACATTCGGGAGGATAAAGTAGAAATTCAGCAATTTCTAAGTTGTCTACCACAGTCCTACAGGGACAGAATTGAGTTTGACAACCCCAAATCCTTAAGCGAAGTATTCAGAAAAGCGTGAATGTGCTACGAACAATATAAACAACGAGCAGAGTTTCCCAAATATTGGAAGGATAAGAAATAATATCGACTGAACCAACGAAAGAAGGGGTACTAGCCAGCTCCTTATCGAAATACAACATAGAGTTTTTCAAGAAAGGATTTTCACTCCAATCCTTTGAATACGCAAGGAAGCGGAAAACCGGTAAACCTAGGAACGAGGAGGTTTTGGGACAACTCTCATGAGCCATTAAAGTGTTGGGAATGTGGAGAGCCTCATCTCAAGAGGACCTACCCATGTTTGAGTTCAACAAATAGAACTGTTGTTCATAACCTGCAAGAAGCCTCGATAGTGGGAGATGTGGGTAGGAGCCTACATCGGATAAATGCAGCCATCAATGGATGACAAGCTGAACACCAGTCCTCAATGGTAGAAGTCGAAGGTAAAATCCATGACACTCGAATTTCTATTTTAATTGACCCTGGAGCAACATTAATTTATATTACTTCGAAGGTAGTAGAGTCAAATAAACTGAGGAGACTGAAGCACGCAAAATCATGGCTTGTGCAATTAGTGACAGGTACAAAAAGGAAATTAATCGACTATATTTCAAATTTTGAGTTTAGCCTAGATGGTCAAACTATAAGGACCGATCTGAACATCCTACCACTAGGATCTTACGATATGATTATTGGTATGCACTGGTTGGAACGACACAAAGAAATATTAAATTGTTATATAAAGATACTTAGCTATAAAGATAATTTTGGCACCACCAGGACAACCCAATGTATACCAAAACCGGTATTGGTCAGACAAATTTCATCGATGCAACTAAAGAAATGTGTGAGAAAAGGATATCAAGTTTATGCCATCCAAGTGACGAGTCTAGCACAAAAGAAGGATAAGCCAAAGTTGGAAAACTGTGTTGTCCTACGTGATTTCAGAGACAGGTTTGTGGATGAGATACCAGAATTACCCCCTAGAAGGGAAATAGACTTCTCCATAGATTTGTTACCCGGTTTTGCCCCTATCTCAAAGGTGCCTTACCGGATGAGTTTACCAGAACTGACAGAATTAAAAATACAATTACAGGAATTGTTGGACAAAGAGTATATCAGACCGAGTGTCTCACCTTGGGGAGCACCAGTCCTCTTTGTGAAAAAGAAGGACTGTACTCTAAGATTATGTATCGATTATAAACAACTGAAAAAAATGACTATTAAGAATAAATACCCCTTACCAAGGATAAGTGATTTGTTCGATCAAGTAGGGGGGTCTTTTCAAAATTGGATTTACGATTCGGTTATCATCAAGTTCGGATAAAAGACAAGGACATAAAAAAAACAACATTTCATACAAGATATGTACACTATGAATTTGTAGTCATCCCTTTCAGACTTTCTAATGCCCCAACCACGTTTATGTGCCTAATGAATAGTATTTTCAGTGAGTACTTGGATAAGTTTGTGGTAGTATTCATCGACGATATCCTAGTCTATTCAAAGACAGAGGAGGAACATGAGGAACACTTAAGAATAGCTTTGCAAACGTTTAGGAAGCACAAATTGTACGCTAATTTCGACAAGTGTGACTTCTATCAGAAAGAAATACAACATCTTGGACATGTAATTTCAGCAGAGGGCATTGTCGTAGACCTGGAAAAGACGAAAGCCATTATGTAATGGTCGATACATTAAGATGTAGCAGATATATGGTCGTTCATGGGAATCACCAGATACTACCGCAGGTTTATAGAAGGGTTTTCCAAGATAGCCTACCCTATCACATCATTACAAAAGAAAGGAACCAGGTTTAACTAGTCATAGAAATGTCAAGAGAACTTCAAGAAACTAAAGGAATTTTTGACAACGACACCCATATTGAAAGTAGCAGACCCAGATAAAGACTTCATCGTATGTGTCGATGCAAGTAAAGAAGGGATAGGTGGTGTCCTAACTCAGGAAGGACAGGTTATTTGTTATGAGTCCTGAAAATTAAAAGAACATGAGCGAAATTATGTCACTCATGACTTAGAATTGGCAGCAGTAATACATGCCTTACGGATGTGGCGACACTACATAATGGGCAGAAGATTCCTATTATTAACGGACAACAGCAGGGTGAAATATCTGTTTAACCAACCAGATCTTAACACAAGGCAAGCAAGGTGGTTAGCCTTCTTAAGCAAAATTAACTTCGAGGTTAGACATATCAAGGGCAAGGAAAACAAAGTAGAAGATGCTTTAAGTAGAAGAATCCATGGATTATTTGAGAGGAATATTAGCAGGGAAGAAACTGATTTGAACGAAAGAATAAGGAGGGTAGGTATTGATGACAAAAACTATACTAAAATAACGGAAGAATTACCAAACAATACCGTGAACTCATATAAACCAGATCTAAGTATCGACGAGAAGGGGCTGCTATGATTTCAAAATAGATTTTACATACAAGATTCAACAGGGTTAAAATTAACAATCTTGGATGAAGTGCATAAGAAGTCGTATTCTGGCCACCCAGGTTACCAAAAAACGATAACATCACTTAGGAAACTATTATATTCGCCTAATATGACGGGCAAAATAGCGGAATACTTGGCTAGGTGCCAAGATTGTCAGCAGGTTAAGGCTGAGCACCAACATCCAGCCATCCTCTTACAACCATTACCAGTACCAGAATGGAAATGGGAGAGTATATCACTCAATTTTATAACACGTTTTCCTAAAACTCAGAAACATAATGACTCCATCATGGTTGTAATCGATAAACTCAATAGGTCTGCACACTTTATTCCTGTAAAGTCTACTTTTAAAGCTATAAACATTGTTGAAATATCCATGAAAGAAATATTTAGACTGCATGGTATTCCTAAAATGGTGATTTCAGATAGAGACATAAAATTCACATCCACTTTTCGGAAGGAATTGTTTGCAGGGCTCAATACCAACTTGAATTTCAGTACAAGTTTTCATCCACAAATGGATGGATAAACCAAAAGGACAAACCAAATCATAGAGGATATGCTCTGCATGTATGTAAGAACAAAACCAAACAAGTGGGAGGATTATATACACTTGGTAGAATTTGCATATAACAGTGGGCACAAAACTTTAGCAAAGTTGAGCCCTTTCGAAGTATTGTACAACATAAAGTGTATGACTCCAATTAGTTGGGATAACTCGGCTGACAGACTCATGGTTGGACCAGAAATGCTCCAAGAAATGGAGAACATGGTAAGGAAGGTACAACAAAACTTGAAGGAAGCATAGGATAGACAAAAGATCTATGCAGATCTGAAAAGAAGACACTTAGAGTTTCAAGCGGGAGACCATGTATATTTGAAGGTCAAAGCCTGAAAATTCTCATTGAAGCTAGGAAACTGTGCCAAGCTCGCACCCAAGTTTTGTGGGCCCTTCGAGATATTATCTCAAATTGGACCCGTAGCATATCAACTTGCACTGCCAGCAAATCTAAGAATTCATAATGTATTTCATGTTTCTTTATTGAAAAAATATGTTCATGACCCTACTCATATGATTGATTGGAACTTGGTACAGGTGGAACCTGAAGGAAAATTCTAGGTGGAACCCCTATGCATTATGGACCGGAGAGAAATATGGCTTCGGAATAGAGTTGTCGCTTAGGTAAAGGTGTAATGGAAGCACTTTAGTCCTTTGGAGGCCACTTGGGAATTGGAGGGAGATTTGCGGAAATCTCATCCAATATTGTTCCAAGAAAGGAATGAACACTTAGGACAATGTTTTATTGAAGGGGGAAGGATGTGAAATCCCCCAAAACAAAATATTTTGAAAATTTAAATTTCTGGGAAATTATTCCGTTTTTGGTAAATTTGAATTTGGAAAAATTTTGCCATTTATGGCAATTCTGAATTTTGAATTTGTTAATTGTAATAAATTATTATGACTGTTGGGAAGAATTCTGATTTGACCCAACTAGCTATTTGACAATGACACTTGTTTAAAAATAGAATATTTTATATTGATTGCAGGAAGATAAATGGAACAGCCATGTTAAAAGTAGCTGACCATGACTCCATGAGTGGGGACCATGTTGGAACTACCCCTGGGATGATTTTTACAAGTGGAATATTAATGATTTGGCCATTCGTAGCCCGTGAAAACCAGGGATTTAGGAAGCTGCGAAAATTCCAAGGAAGGGAAAAGACCTAGGCAAGTTACAAATAAGCATATGTGAGGAGGCAGGACACTACTAAGTATGTTGGGAAAGAGTCTATTTTGTTTTTTTTTCTTTTTCACTTGCTGCTATGAACACTGGAAGGGTGTGAGGCAAGGAGAAAAAGGTGACTGAATTGAAGGACAGTGTTGTAGAGGGATTTCCAAGCTCTCCCTTATGGACTCATGGTTAGGCTAGGGGGTGAATCGGGCAAGTAATCATGGTTGCTCGGTTCTATGGTTGGGAGGAACGTGGTTGTTCCCTTTGTTTTCTCCGCAAGCTTAGTTCAGATATGTTACTCTAAGCTCTATCTGTCTGAATGATTTTATATTGGAGATATTGTACATATTATAGCTATACGAAAAAGAGTTCTAGTATTTGTTTTAATGATCGTATAACTGTTGTAAGTCTTTTCCTATACCTAAATATTCAGTATTCTACCTCTATTGGATGAATGGGTTATTGTTATGGTGGGATCCTTAATGCTGGTATGCATGCAAGAACCTAGACAAAGGCCGTTCGAAATTCAGTGAATAGACTATAGGATTTAATTGTAGATTTATTTTCCAGAATCAATTTTTAAACAGAATCAAATATGTATCAATGAACGAACAGAGCTATTATATGCATATATATGTTTCAAAATTTAAACAGAGTCAAATGAACGAACAGAGCTATTATATGCACATATATGTTTCAAACTTGAAACAGAGTCGAATGAAAAAACGGAGCTATTTAATGCACATATATGTTTCAAACTTTTAACAAAGTCGAATATGTATCAATGAATGAACATAGCTATTATATGCATATATATGTTTCAAACTTTAAACAGAGTCGAATATATATCAATGCATGAACAAAGCTATTATATGCATATGTATGTTTCAAACTTTAAACAGAATCCACTTATACAGTCGAGAATGATGAAGCATATGGGAATGAACGTAATCCAAGGAGTAAGAATACCCTAATTTGGATGACATAATCATGCTAGGATAATACTATAGGAAATAGATAAATAAACTCGCTACTACACTAACAACATACGACATATCTTATATATGTTGTGCGCAAAAAGGAAACAAAGCTTTTTTTATGACGGTACCATATAGGATATCTATTAAATCACTTCGCATTTACCGAAATTACAAAGTAATGCAATCTTTGTTCAAGAAGCAACCAATCGAAAAACAAACACATACGAATACACAAAGACTAAAGATGCGAGACCTCTGATAATGATTTTGTTGGGGTAATTTAAAAAAAAAAAAAACAAGAATTTCATTCACAATAGACAAATCTTACAGACCATAATGTAGTCAAGCAAGGATGGCTGTTAAAAATGTTAAAGATTTCCGAACACTTACTATTACAAAAAGTGGTGTACAGGATGCCGAAAGTAAGCTATTTTCCAAATAGAAACAATATCCCTCCCTTTTCTAAGCTTAACTTATTTAAGAGTTTTTCCCAACAACAGACGAAAAACTTAGAACTATTTTCGCTAAACTCTAGCTTTAGCATATCAATTATCTCCTACAACATGCTCATATATATATCCTTAATTGGAACTTTGACAAACAAAACGAGATTAACCCTCAGATATCCGATATAGGGAATCAATGCATGAATAAAGGTTACTCTTAACATCAGAAAACTATGAACAGAATCGAGACCTCCATGTCGTGGTTTTAGAAACAAGTTGGAGAGTCATATTTTCGAACCCGAGTACCTTTTTCATGATGAAAAAAGGTCGAAACCCACACTGTGAAGTGGGAACACCTGCATTCGACCATCAAGGTAAACATTAGAAAAGTTATAGAGTAGAATCTTGTTTTATAAATTTGAAAGGGAATATTGATAACCATAGTTGTTGGATCACTTAACTTAGGGCCGAAACGCCACACCCTCCTGTTACCATGATTTTCTTCATAGTAAACCCTGACCAAGGGGAGAAGGGTCCAGGAGCTCCTGGTGGGTACCCTCGCAACAGGAAGAGACCCACCATTAATACAGAGAAAATCACTTTATACAGAATTTCAAATAATTGCCTTGACAAAATAAAATAGCATTTTGAATTCAAGAGAGAAATTGTTTGATAAAAACCCTTTACGAACAAAGCAAAGAATGCAAAGAATGATATCATACTTTTCACCAGTAAAAGTCCTTGTGGATAATAACCTAACATCATCGAGGGATAAATTTCCGGTAGACCACTACCTATCTACAAATGTTATGCACCAGACACAGAGGAGAAATGTATACGTTGAGAACCCAGTTGGACCCTTTAGTTCCTGGAGCACAACGAAGGTGTAAACTATTCAGAACTACTCTGAGTCACTCAAAATTATAGTTGCTAAGTATAGGTTAACAAAAAATATTGAACCAAAAATAAACGAACGAGACACAAACAGTGAACACGAAATATAGGTTCACAGAGGTAAAGATTTGTGACTCATGGTTACAGTAAGAAACCTCTTGTACGATCACTACTAAAATAAAATGGAACTTGTATACTCTAAACATGACTATCGGGAGTAAAGAAGGTCTGTAAACCCACAGTAAAGTGCACAGAAAACAAATTCTTTCTCGGTTTCAACCAAAAACAACAAACTTTGTTCAAACCTGAAATACGACAGTCCCTTAAAGAAAACTTACAAGGTATTGCCGTCAACTGCACCAAAGGTTGCTTGCAGAGGCAGTAGAATTTCCCTGTGGAAGATTGCATAACACAAAACCCTTTCCTTCAAAGGCACAAGGGAGAAATGAGACCACCAAAACCTAAGAGGAACGAGTACACTCTTTACAGCATGGGAGGTGAAAACCTTACACTAGGGAAATGCTAGTGCATCAAGATTGGGAGGAGCAGGAGAAAGAGACATCGGGGCTGAGGTTAGTAGGACACTTAATTAATTTTATGGAAAAAGTCTTAAACTCCTCCTGACAGGTACATCCGCCTCCCTAAATGCAGAAGATACGAAGTAAACCAACAGTAAAACCATGACTGTCCAGTGAAACTAGTCGGACGCCAAACTTTGAAGTTATCTTGTCGTTACTCCAGTAAGGGGAGGGGAGTTATTTAGTTCAGTTGTGCAGAGAATGGCACGGACTTGATCGGGTTCAGTTTTTTATGGTAAGGACAAGTTGTAACATAACTAAAGTAGAGCCATCAAAGGAAACACTTGTAAACCACTCTTAAACCATTCATTAATCTCCTTAAAACCTTTCCTGTCACGTACTACAATAAGGACTTGAAGACTGATGTTGACACAGTTAGGTAAGTGTATAAGCATTTAAATCATGGGGACATAAATTTATGCGCAAAAATCCAATAGTCTGTTTCTATTAAAACAAAGGGACTAAAATTCCAATCCTAGCATATAGGTAGGTGTGGGCATTACAATGAAGCCCTTATAATAAAGTAAGAATTAGAATATATTTGCATTCGATTACTATAAGGTATTAATCCAAGAGTATTAAGCTAGTATGTTATAAGGTCATGCAAGAAAAAACAAAATGTAAGTACCCACCTTACGAGTGGATTAAATGAAGTTAAGTAGCAAATATTGTACCACAATTTTTTTTTTATGAGAATTTTGAGGTTCATTATAGTATCTAGCCACCTTGTGGTTCCCCTCTAAGTATGTGAATTATCCTAGTGTGTCCTCTTGGCACATTCTCCTCTAAACTCAAAGTAGAGTTTAGTTATGCACTCCTTGCATTGGCTCACATAATTTCAACACTCTGTCACGCACTCCTTGCGCTTAGCCTAAAGAACCCATAACAACTCAACAACTCTCAAATAGATAGTGAATTCCATCGTTACTCCTTCAGATGGAAACCAACACACATCTACAACATAAATTCATACAAACAAAAATGGCATTCAAAACAAACATCCACCACACAGGAATTTGTAAACATTGAAATTAGTTCTTTTGTATTAATATCATAATGTCAATTAAAATGTATACAAGCTCAGACCGCAACTGAGTCTCAACTCTTATCTCCTTCCATATCAACTATCAGAACCTCTTTTTGGGCATACAATACAATGATTTATACAAGAGGGGCTCGATGATCGTTCTCTCCAAACTACTCTAGTGGTGTCTAATCACCATTAAAATTCCTAACTATTGAGGTAGATTAAAATGAGTGGAAATCTAGTTTGAATCAGATCTAGATCCTTCCTACCATCATCCATTTAAGGAAACCTTATCTACAGCCTCTGTGAAGGCATGACTTGGCTCCTCCAGCCTAAGAACATTCAATTTCCTTAATTACATTTAAAATTCGGGGGAAAAATAAGAGTGTTGGTGCCTCTCCCCTCCTTGAATGCACACCAATGTGTTGAATAGTTGGCACATTCTAAGGTGGAATGATGCTCCTGCATCATACTCCACTACTAGGAAAATCATGATCTCCTACTCATGAGCTCCTCTGCTCTGCTGATGAAATCCCCATGGATCCCAAACTCTCCTTTGGAGTTCTCCTCTTGTTCCTCTACTTTGTTTCTTTTGCTACATCCCCGCTATTTGTGCAAGTCTTCCCCTATTCAAATTCTCCTTGCTAACAACTTCTTTCGCTGACCTCATCATCAAATCCCTTATTTCCTCTATAACTTCTTACAGTTGATTTGCTGGTTGACTGTCTTTATGATGTCTACTCAACTGCAACTCCTCCTCCTCATACACATTAGAGGGTAGATCGTCCTAACCCCCAATGATTTTTTCTTCTTCTGTGTCCTTGACTTGCCACTATGCTCCCGACTTCAATTTTGCAGACTCATCACTGAGTTGCTACTCATTTATCTCTTCTAAAAGTTCAAATTATGCTAGTTCTTCTGTTGGTATGTCTCCATCTTCCTCCATCTTCTCCTCATGTTGGTGTGTTTCCTCTAGCATGGATATCTCCTGGAAGCCACCTTCTAGTTATGGATTACCCAACCAATCCTCCAGCAACTTCAACTCCATCTCCGACGGAGTGAGCGACTCAACTGTGTGATCCTCTTTCTCTATTGGGGCAGACTTCAATATATTATTATTCTCAATGACAGTCTCAATTGGTTGTCCCTCTTCTTCAAATGCACCTATAACCCATGTGTTGGCCTCTGCTGGGATAATTTCTAGGAATATTTAAATTCCCCCAACGATCATAATAATCCTCTGATCCTTCTCCTCTTTGACATAAGTATTTAACTTCTCGTCATCTTAATTCACATGGTTTGTAACCCCACATGAATCTTCATATGGATGAGTCCTTTCTCCTGCCTCCTTTCCATCTATCAACACCCCTTGCTGACATGAAATCTCAATTGAGCTCATCTCTTACCCATTTCCAACTTGGAAAATTGGGGTTTCTCCTCTGCCCTTCTGGAAGTTTATGAGATGAAATGATATATTCTCATTTCCCACCCGACAATCTATGAGATCTATGCCAGATCTCTTTCCCTCATTACTGACATTTTCAACATCCCTCAGCCACCCTTTTAACACCTGTTGCTACCTTCTGGCCAAAAAATTATGAATAGACCACCTATATTTCCTTTTGATAGGCCATTCATACATCCAACGTACCTTTTCTTCATGTTTCATCTTCAATGCTAGCTTCTCCATTTCCGCTCGGATTTCACAGACCTCCCTGTCAATTTTCTCTTTGTTTTTCTGTTGGTTGTCTTCTCTTTGACCACACTCATGGACTTCAGTAGCCATATTTATTGCTTCACCTTCATCCCACCTGGTTTTCTACCATATGTTGCACACCTTGCAATAGTCTCCATAGAGCATCACACTATGTTTCCTTCCACCTATTGTCTATAGGAAAAATCAACTCTGAAGTTACTTGATGTAGTCATGTTGTCTCCTCTGACCACATAAATCAATTATGTGACCCTTTATACTCTTGATCCAGGTGGATATTGGTGGCCACCCACATTTTCCAACTAGCTCCAAACAATTTTCAGGCAATTTTTGTAATTTACTATTTTTAGCAGTTTTTAACTTCCAGGGTCATTTTGAGGGCCTAAATGAAGGTTTTTTGCGATTGATATTCTCTATGACAGCCAAAGCCTCTCATTGATCCCCATCAATGAATATCCTCAAGGATACCTTTAGAATGAGATATTGCATACCCCAAACAAATATCGTATGCCAAATCTACTCCCCCGGGAAGTTGATACATCAAACTACACAAAATGGTGTCCACAAAATTTTTGGCTTTTCATCTTACAGGGTTAGGGTTTTGGATTTTCTTTATGATAAAAGGGAATTTGGATCCTGATTGTAAAATCATATTCTTGAGAATACGAGTAGTGGACACATCTCTTCTCAGAGATAAGATACCACCATTCTAGCAAGTCTTTCACTTTGTATTTTTACAGTCTTTGTACATTTTTGCTCATTAATAGAACATTGTGTATTACTATATATTTGTGTTTATTGTTTCATATATGATACATTTATGTTATATTATTGGATATCTGAGATATCTCTATACATTGCTTTATTATATCTCCGCTCTCATTTCATCCCAAAAATAATCTGGATTGGTGGTATGAGAGCAGGTTGCTCTTGATCATTTTTTTTTAGTACATGTCCACGATGAGGTTAGAGTATAGAAAGTTGGGTCTCAAGATGGTCTCTCTTGAATAAAATCTCTCTTGCATGCCCAATAAACCCTCCATAGCAGAAGAAAAGAAAAATGACGAAGCAAACGATTCTATCAATTTGTTGCTTGAGCAAGCTCTCACGTGACAAAGGGATGAAATGATGGAGAACTATTCCCACATCCTTCAATGTTTGTCAATAGAAATATGCACATCTTCATCAAACAACCACTTTGGAAGCACATCTCCTTTCAAGGTACAGGTTAATTTTGATATTCCTGTATTTCAAGTTCAGATAGATGCAGATGCCCTAGACAAATGGTTAAATCTGTTAGAAGGTTATTTATCTGTTCATAATTTTTTCGACAGGGAAAATATCACTTTCTTACTCCTTAAATATCTCCCCCATGTCAAACATTGGTGGGAAAATTACTGGGAGAAAAGTTCCACAGAGGATTCTGGAATATATGGGGTCGAGCCCACTTGGGATTTTTTTTTGGATACGATAAAGGAACAATATTACCCTATTGGCAACTATGATGAGGACCGGTACATAAGAAGGACCACACTGCAGCAAGAGAGGGGCCAATAAGTTTTGTAGTTCACCAATAACTTCCATACCTTGCGCACCAAGATGGGTATCAAATACTTCAAATGACATTTGGTTCCGAAATATTGTAGGGCTCTACACAGATACATCCAAATTGAAATAGATTTTCTAGACATCTCATCACTCGGTGCTGCTTATTGATGTGTTGTTAAAATCGAGTGGAAATTTAAGCACCCGAACAAACGGGAGTTTGGGTCTACAAATATGAAACAACCAAAGTATGATAAAGATGGCGCTAAAAATAAGTCTCCCCAAAACCATTCCAAGCCAAAGGAAAAGAAGGGTCACGGGAAGACAAAGAAGGACACCAAAAAATGGTGTGATTTCTAAAAAATCCCTTAGAAAAACACTAAGGAATGTTTCTCAAAACAATCATTGGTGGCCGAGATCAAAGAAAAGGAGGCAAACCTTGATTCAGAATCTGATTCTGAAAAATACTGGTAAAAGACAGATCATCAATGTAGACCCCACTGCTATTGTCATGACCACAACAATTAAACCAAAAGAACCAATAGATCCTGAATAGGGGGTGATCAAAATCTGGACCAGGGGTCTAAAAAATGCTCAATTTTCAAAGTGCTCGGAATGTGAAGAAAATAGTGCCATTGCGTCCGTCTCGTTCTCCTGATTCCGGCGGTATATTTACTTTCGCAAACGGAGTCCGTATGGAGAAGTTATCGAGGTCTGTTCGCCGAGCCAAACAGGCAAAATTTTATGCTGACTGGGCAGGCCGTACTGCCACGTGGCAGGGCCGTACAGTGCTGACGTGGCGACCGTACGCTGACGTGGCACACATGGCAGGTGATGTGTCAATTGATGACATGGCGGTTTGTGGTTCGTTGACAGTTGGACGAATTATTATGTGACACGTGGCATGATGTGGACGAATAGAAAGGTGCCACGTGGCCCAATGAAGGGCCGCCACGTGGCACCCTGGGTTTGGTTATGTGGTTCGTTGTTTAAAAAGTATGGTAGTCCCGCGGGTTTGAAGCAGGGACCTCACCCTCCATACAAACCTTGAGCAATCCCGCTAACCCGCGATGCCATGGTAGTGTTTCTTATAGAGAACATGGGTTAAAAACTATTTAAATTTACAATTGGTATCATTCGGCGGGGGTATAAGGCCGGGGCATAGCCCCGAGCCCCCGGTCACATCCGTATATCATATGACCACTGGTTAAAAATGATACACGCGTGGGATTTGTGGCAGGTTTGTTAGCGACGGTTTTAATTGGTTTTACATATGACCATTATGAAGTTGTTAGCGCGGGAGTTTGGGGGTGTTATAGCCCGGTCCCATGGTTTATTTATATGACCATTGGTATATAGTGTTGGGTTTAATATTATGCGGATGTATTAACCATTACACACATTTAAATGGCCAGCCCGGTTAAAAAGTATTATACGGTGTTGTATGTTGATATGACCAATAGTTTGTTGGCGCGGTTATACATTTTGATCAAACGGATTGTGTTAACATTTTATATAACCAGGATTTGATTATGCGCGCGCATTTTGGTGGCTTTTAACGTTAATATAACAATTTGTTATGTAATGCGCGGGGTTTAAATTTTGGGTTTTCAAACAGGTATGTCACCGCCCACCCGACGTGTCAAGCCCGCATTTTACAACATAACGGTGCCCTGTCGCAGGGGCGTGGCCACATGGCCCCATGCACCCAACACCTCCGTCTTCGGGGGCTTTAGTTTTAAATATGATTAGACAAAATAAGTGATTTATTAGGCAGCAGCGTTGGTCTTGTGAAGTTTTATTGGCAGCATTGGAGCTGAGTTCACTTTCACCACGGGTGCAATATGGCGAGCCTGTAATAGAGCTTGGAGAAAGGAAAAATGGCGGCAAGCATAACTTGATGAGTTTTTGACCAATCAGTCTTTGTAAAGCCAGTAGGGTTTTGGATGTTCTGAGTCCATTGGTGAGGTCTTCACAGGAATTTGAAGAGCCCATTTGCAGGTTTTTCACATTTGAGCTTGAGAGCTCCATGAAGATTAAAGCCCTCATTGTTTGAGGCATTGCTTTGATGAGCACTTAACCACCTTTGAGATTGAATAGTCATTTCTGATTGTTTATTATGATCTGAGTTCATTGGGATAGGTTGCAGATCCATTAGAGGACTTCTACAGGAATTTTTTCTCCATTGAAGCTCAGGGAAGCTTGGAGGCCACTTGTAGAAGAGGTCATTCTTGGATGAGCCATTGTCCATTTGTAGAGTTTTTACAGTCAAATTTGGGGTTTTTATGCATTCTGAATACAATGAATTGCAGATGCATTACATTCCATTGGAGTTGAGCGGCAACTTGTAATGAGCATTTGACAAACTAATCCCAAAGAGCCAAGTCCATTGAAGGAGGCTCAAGGGAGGCGTGTAGAGGGTGAACTCCTTTATCATCTTAGTATTGCTGTGAGTTTATGTGTTATTTGCTGCGCTTTTTATGGCTGTGTTGTTTATAATACATATTCAATCATGTCAAGAACCCTTCCTCACACATGAACTTTGCAAAGAAAAATTAAGAACTTAATACATAAACCTATTGCACAAATTAAACACATGAAGCAAGTCTATGGGAAAGACTTCTAAGTGCTTACTTGTTATTTCTTTAGGCAGAGCACATGGGGTGAGTAGCCTCTGGAACTCATCACTATCTCTTTAGAAGGTACGACATGTCCGGTCATCACTCCCTGGTCCTATCTCTATATAAAATAGTAAGTTCTCATTTCTAGAGGTCACATTGGGTGTATAACTCACATTTTAAATTATGGAAAATGGATACCTTGCACCCATAAACAAGTACCTTCCATTTTCACATCACAGATGATATCAGAGCTTAGTTTATTTTGCTCATGTATTGCCAATGTTAGCTTGAGTTGTAGTACATTGGTGTGTGCAAGTTTTGGTGTTAAAGGTTGATTTCTTGCAAATATGGAGGAAGCTTTAAACCCGAATATTTCTCCTACATCTTCCAATTCTAAACTCTTTGACAAAGAAATGTTTAATGCTTTGCTAACCATGAAGGATATGGTACAAAAGTTGTGGAAAGCGAGGAAGAGCATTGTCCTTCAAAGGCAGTTGGTGGCCTTGAAGGAGGAAAAAGAACAACTTCTTCAGTACATGCATGCATGAGGTATGTAATGTTAGTTTGTCTTCAAATTCTTCACAAGAAGATTGCTTTGGTGTTTTGAAAACCACACTAAAGGAATAAGGGGTCCAAGTTAATGTTAAAATGGGCTATGAAGGTAAAGGGTTGAGCAAGAAGCAAGGCATTATTGAGCCTATTGTGGTCGAAGAGAGAGACCCCTTAGTATTTGGGTCTTGGTTATGAAAAATTCATGAAACAATTCAAAGGTTGAGGAAACTAATGAAAAGGTTTCAAGCACAATTTTTGTTTCAAGTTCACCTCCTCCAAGAAGGTTTCAAAGGTGAAGTTCAAGAACTTTGGTTCAAAGTTTAACCTCTTCAACATGCAAGATTTGTATTCAAGATGAATACAAATGTGTGCAGCAAAAATCTTAATGAAGCGACCATGAGACAAGAGCAGATTTGGTCTTCAAAAGAGAGCTTGTAGCTCTTCCGATTCACCTCCTCAAGCGGCAAAAAAATTGAATGTCCAAGGTATAAATCTGCCTTTAATTCGGTTGCTTTTGATTATGTTAAACATAATAAATCTGCATATAACAATGGAAAAAATACCATGTACATATTGTGGTTTATATTTAACCATCGTGGTGTTTCAAAGTGTTGGAAGAAAGTCCATTTTAAGGAAACTTTCCAAGCAAGGCAACATGAAGAAAATGCACAAAAGATTTGGCCATTATTGTGAGAGGAGAGGTCATATCATTGACCAATGTTGGACATTACATACAACCTCTCATCCAAGGCACAATAAGCATTTGGGTGAAAAGATTGACAAAGTGGAAGAGGAGATTCCATCGTCAATGTGAGTCAAGATGACTCTGAAGAAAAACTTTCCTTGAAGGATTAAGCCATTGAGTTGGCTTGGTAAGAAATGGATAGATTTCTTGAGTAAGTAAGGCTTTCATTATTTTGCGGTAGATACACATTTCAGCCTTATCTTTTCATTATGTTGAAGTTGACAAGTTGCAGCAGTTGTCATCATTTGGTAGAGGCAAAGTTTGCATGTGAATGCTTTTATTTTGGTAAGAATACTTGTGTTATAATCCTCATACAAGAACAGGTCAAAGAGGAGTATGCTGTCCATTGTATTACAGCCATATACATTTTTCATTTTCAGCTCTTTAGTAACCCCATGTTTGGGTTTATGCACGTATGTTTGTACAGGAGAAGGAGTTGAAGAATTTTGCATATGCATTTGGTTTTGAAAGTGCATATTGATGGTTGTCATCATGGATGAGTCATGATTGTCACTTGATGGTTTATCATGGTTTTGACTGGCCGTTTGGGAAAGTTGAAACATTTCACATGAGTTTCAACTTGTGTCGATTTTGGCTTGACGTCTATGTTATGTCGTTCATGTTTTGACTTGTTTTGGTCGATTGTGTTGGATGACTTGTAAGTCAAGTTTGAAGTACGATGAGATGGAGGAAAACTCTATGTTCTTTGATAAAGCACAAGATGCGAAAGTTGCTTGAAGAGCAAAAAGACTTCTTGTCCTTTTTTTTCAGTCTTGTATAATTCATTTTTAGGATTGATGTTTTTCTTGGCTGTGACAAGATGTCACAGGAAAAATTCGCGACCATTGGAGAGCGGTTTGTTGACGTTAAAGAAGTTCACATGAGGAACTTGATTCTCAGTGGGAAGGCATGATCTTCAATTAGAGAAAACGATGGGTCAGCGGCCTTGAGCGATGGTTGAGTGGCGAGTCGATTCTTGAGCGGGGCATGACAAGGCCTTATATGATTGTGAAAAAAGGCCTTTCAAGTAGAATCGGTTGATAGAACTTGGAAGCGAGAAAGAGCATTGGCTCGAGATCAATGATTGTAGATTTTGTGGGTCAAAAGCCTTCCGGTGGGAAGGCGTGATCGGAAATCTGGACCAGGGGTCTATAAAATGCTCAATTTTCAAAGTGCTGCTCAGAATATTGTGAAAATAGTGCCATTTAAATTAGTCGCGTTCTCGCGATTGGCCGATATATTTACTTTTACGCAAAAGCGAAGTCGTATGGAAGTTATGAGATTACGTTAGCCCGAGCCAAGCAGGGCAAAATTTTATGGCGGCCAGGCGGTACGTCGCGCCACGTGGCAGGGCCGTACAGTTCTAACGTGGCGACCGTATGCTGAAGTGGGACACGTGGCAGGTGATGTGTCAATTGATGGCGTGGCGGTTGTGGTTCGTTAATGATTGAATGAATTATTATGTGACATATTGGCATGATATTGAATGAATAGAAGGTGCCACGTGGCTAATGAAGAAGGGCGCCACGTGGCACCCTGGGTTTGGTTAATTGGTTCTTTGTTTAAAAAGTATGGTAGTCCACGGGTTTTGAAACCGGGACCTCACCCTCCATACAAATCCTTCGAGCAATCCCGCTAACCACGATGCCGCCGAGTGTTTCTTATAGAGAACATGGGTTAAAAACTATTTAAGTTACAGTGGTATCATTGGCCGGGGTATGGGGCGGGACGCAGCCAGGCCCCGATTTATCCGTTATATCATATGACCGGTTAAAAATGATGTCGCGGGATTTGTGGCGGGGTTTTGTTATGCGGTTTTAGTGGTTTATATGACCATTATGTAAGGAAGTTGTTAGCGCGGGAGTTTGGGGGTGTTATAGCCCGGTCCCATGGTTTATTTATATGACCATTGGTATATAATGCTGGGTTTAATATTATGCGGATGTATTAACCATTACACACATTTAAATGGCGCGCGGTTAAAAAAGTATTAACGCCCACAGTGTTGTATGTTGATATGACCAATAGTTTTGTTGGCCAGTTATGACATTTACGATCAAGCAGTTGTGTTAACATTTATATAACCGGGTTTGATTATGCGCGCGCATTTTGGTGGATTTTAACGTTAATATAACAATTTGTTATGTAATGCGGCGGGGTTTAAAGTTTTGGGTTCAAGCGGGTATGCCACAGCCACCCAGGCATGTCAAGCCGCATTTTACAACGCAAGGTGCCTATTAAAAGCGCGGGGCGTGGCCACATGGCCCCATGCAACACCTCCCGTCTTCGGGGCTTTGTTTTTAATGCCGGTGGGCAAAATAGCGATTTGTGGAGCAGCGTTGGTCTTTGATTTTGTGGCCAGCAGCATTGAACCGAGGTTCACTTTCACCTGGTGCAATATGGCGAGCACATGCTTGAGCTTCGGAGAAAGGAGGAAAATGGCAACAAGCATAACTTGATGAGTTTTGACCAAATCAGGTCTTTGTAAAAGCCCAGCTAGAAGGGTTTTTTGATGTTCTGAGTCCATTGGTGAGGTCTTTATAGGAATTTGAAGAGCCCATTTGCAGTGTTTTCACATTTGAAGCTTGAGGAAGCTCCATGAAGATTAAAGCCCTCATTGTTTGAGCCATTTATACGATGAGAACTTAACCATTTCTTTGGGCCCGAATAGTCATTTTTTGACTGTTTATTATGCTCTGAGTTCATTGAGATAGGTTGCAGATCCATTGGAAGACTTCTCTGGTATTTTTACCTCATTCTTTCTCAGGGGAGCTTGGAGGCCACTTGTAGAAGAGGTCATTCTTTGGATGAGCCATTGTCCATTCTCAGAGTTTTAGGTCAAATTTGGGGTTTTGCCATTATGAATCAATAATTTTTGATCTGTACATTCATTGAGTTGAGAAGTAGCTTGTAATGAGAATTTATTAAACTAATCCCAAAGAGCCAAGTCCATTGAAGGAGGCTCGAGGCGTGTGAGAGAGGGTGAACTCCTTTATCATCTTGGTATTATTTGTGAGTTTATGTGTTATTTGCTGCACTTTTAATGGTTGTGTATTTGTTTATAACACATATTCAATCATTTCAAAGAACCCTTCCTCACACATGAACTTTGCAAGAAAAACCAAGAACTTAATACATAAACCTATTGCACAAATTAAACACATGAAGCAAGTCTATGGGAAAGACTTCTAAGTGCTTACTTATTATTTCTTTAGGCAGAGCCTCTAAAGAGAGGATGAGTTCCAGGTAGCCTCTGGAACTCATACTCTCTTTAGAGGTGACATGTCCGGTAAATTCTCCTACAGTCTATCTCTGTATTAGAAATAGTAAGTTCTCACATTCTAGAGGTCACATTGGGTGTATAACTCACATTTTAAATTATGGGAAATGGATACCTGCACCCTTAAACAAGTACCTTCCATTTCCAGATCAGATAATTATCGAGCACGGTTTATTTTGCTCATGTATTTATATCTTAGCGAGTTTTAGCTGTTGGTATTGTGCAAGATTTGTGTTAAAGTTTGATTTCTTACAAATATGGAGGAAGCTTTAAACTGGAATAGTTCTCCTACATCTTCCAATTCTAAACTCTTTGACAAAGAAATGTTTAATGCTTTGCTAACCATGGAGGATATGGTACAAGAGTTGTGAAAAGACAGGGAAGAGAGCATTGTCCTTCAAGAGCGGTTGGTGGCCATGAAGGAGGAAAAAAGAACAACTTCTTGAAAAGTTGAAGGAGATGGAAAAACAACTCCAAGAAGCAAAAGAAACCATTACACAGTACATGCATGCACATGAGGGTATGTAATGTCGGTTTGTCTTCAAATTCTTCACAAGAAGATTGCTTTAGTGTGGTTTTCAAAAACACCAAATAAAGGAATAAGGTCCAAATTAATGTTAAAAATGGGCTATGAAGGTAAAGGGTTAGGCAAGAATGCAAAAGGCATTGTTGAGCCTATTGATGTTGAAGAGAGACCTAAATATTTGGGTCTTGGTTATGAAAGAATTCATGAAACAAATTCCAAGGTTGAGAAAACTAATGAAAAGGTTTCAAGCACAATTTTTGTTTCAAGTTCACCTCCTCAAGAAAGGTTTCAAGGTGAAAGTTCAAAACTTTGGTTCAAAGTTTAACCTCTTCAGCATGCAAGATTTGTATTCAAGATGAATGCAAATGTGTTACGCTCAAAAAGGTTATGACAGCCATGAGGACAAGAGCAGATTTGAGGGTCTTCAAAGAGAGCTTGTGACTCTTCCAATTCACCTCCTTAGGAGAAACAAGGTGAATGTTCGAGGTATAAATCTGCCTTTAATTCCGTTGCTTTTGATTATGTCAAACATAATAAATCTGCATATAACAATGGAAAAAGACCATGCACATTTGTGGTTTATTTAACCATCGTGTTTCAAAGTGTTGGAAGAGGAAGTCCATTTCGAGAAGCTTTCCAAGCAAAGGCAACATGAAGAGAATATGCAAAAGATTTGCATGCATTGTCGAGAGGAGAAGTCATATCCATTGTAATGTTGGACATTACATCCAACCTTTCATCCAAGGCACAAGAAGCATTTGGGTGAAAAGATTGACAAGATGGAAGAGGAGATTCCATCATTGATGTGAGTCAAGATGATTGACAAGAAGAATATTTTCAGCAGAAGGATTCGCCATTGGTTGGCTTGGTAAGAAATGGATAGATTTCTTGGTAAATGGAGCTTTCATTCTTTTCGCGGTAGATGCACATTTCAACCTTATCTTTTCATTATGTTGAAGTTGACAAGTTGCAACAATTTGTCATCATTTGGTAGAGGCAAGTTGCATGTGAATGCTTTTATTTTTGGTAAGCATACTTGTGTTATAATCCTCATACAAGAACAGGTCAAAGAGGAGTATGTTGTCCATTGTATGACAACCATATACATTTTCATTTTCAGCTCTTTAGTACCCCCATGTTTTGGGTTTATGCAGTATGTTTGTATGAGAAGTTGAAGAATTTTGCATATGCATTTGGTTTTGAAAGTGCATATTGATGATTGTCATCATGGATGAGTCATGATTGTCACTTGATGGTTTATCATGGTTTTCGACTTGTCGTTTGGGAAGGTTGAAACATTTCACATGAGTTTCAACTTGTGTCGATTGGCTTGACGTCTATGTTATGTCGTTCATGTTTTGACTTGTTTTAGTCGATTATTGTTGGATGACTTGTAAGTCATTTTTTGATTACATTGAGATGGAGGAAAACTCTATGTGCTTTGATGAAGCACAAGATCGACGATTGCTTGTAGAGAAAAAAGACTTTGCTGTCCTTATTTTTTTCAGTCTTGTATAATTCATTTCAGGATTGATGTTTTCTTGGCTTGTGACAAGATGTCGCGGAAAAATTCCGACCATTGGAGAGGCGGTTTGGTGGCGTTAAAGAAGTTCACGCGAGGACTTGATTCGATTAGGAAGGCGACAGTCTTCCAATTGCAGAAGAAACGGTGGAGTCAGCAGCAACCCGGCGATGGTTGAGAGCTGTGAAGTGTCGATTCTTGAGTAGGGCATGATAGGTACTTATGATTGTCAAAAAAGACTTTTCATGTAGAATGAGTTGATAGAACTTGGAAGCAGAAGAGAATTGAAGCTCAGATCAATGATTATAAGGTTTTGTGGGTCCAAAAGCCTTTCAGTGGGAAGGCGTGATCAGAATCTGGACCGAGGGTCAAAAATGTCAATTTTGAAAGTGCTTGGAATGCGGCGAAAACAGTGCCATTGCATCCGCCTCGTTCTCGATTGGTATATTTACTTTGTCAAATGGAGTCCGTGTGGAGAAGTTATCGAGGTCTGTTCGCCGAGCCAAACAGGGAAAATTTTATGCTAACTGGGCAGGCCGTACTGCCACGTGGCAGGGCCGTACAGTGCTGACGTGGTGACCGTACGCTGATGTGGCACACATGGCAGGTGATGTGTCAATTGATGACGTGGTGGTTTGTGGTTCGTTGACAGTTGGACGAGTATTATGTGACGTGGCATGATGTGGACGAATAAAAAGGTGCCACGTGGCTCAATGAAGAACCGCCATGTGGCACCCTGGGTTTGGTTATGTGGTTCGTTGTTTAAAAAGTATGGTAGTCCACGGGTTTTGAAACTGGGACCTCACCCTCCATACAAAGCCTTCGAGCAATCCCGCTAACCACGATACTACCGAAATTGTTTCTTATAGAGAACATGGGTTAAAAACTATTTAAATTTACAATTGGTATCATTCGGCGGGGGTATAGGGCCGGGGCATAGCCCCGAGCCCCCGGTCACATCCGTATATCATATGACCACTGGTTAAAAATGATACGCGTGCGGGATTTGTGGCAGGTTTGTTAGCGACGGTTTTAATTGGTTTTACATATGACCATTATGAAGTTGTTAGCGCGGGAGTTTGGGGGTGTTATAGCCCGGTCCCATGGTTTATTTATATGACCATTGGTATATAATGCTGGGTTTAATATTATGCGGATGTATTAACCATTACACACATTTAAATGGCGCGCGGTTAAAAAAAGTATTAACGCCGATAGTGTTGTATGTTGATATGACCAATAGTTTGTTGGCGCGGTTATACATTTTGATCAAACGGATTGTGTTAACATTTTATATAATCGGGATTTGATTATGCGCGCGCATTTTGGTGGCTTTTAACGTTAATATAACAATTTGTTATGTAATGCACGGGGTTTAAGTTTTGGGTTTTCAAACAGGTATGCCACCGCCCACCCGACGTGTCAAGCCCGCATTTTACAATAACAGGTCATTTTAAGCACTGGGACGTGGCCACATGGCCCCCATGCTTAACACCTCCGTCTTCGGGGCTTTGTTTCACGCTAACGGTGCGACAAAATAGCACGATTTGTGGAACGCGCGTTGGTGCTGAGTTTTGTGACGAGAAACGCATTGGAGCCAGGTACACTTTCACACAGGTGCAATATGGCGAGCCTGTAACAGAGTTTGGAGAAAGGAAAAATGGCAGCAAGCATAGCTTGATGAGTTTTTGACCAAATCAGGTGCTGTAAAAGCCCAGCTAGGGGTTTTGAATTCTGAGTCCATTGGTGAGGTCTTCACAGGCATTTGAAGAGCCCATTTGCAGGTTTTTTCACATTTGAAGCTTGGGAAGCTCCATGAAGATTAAAGCCCTCATTGTTTGAGGCATTGCTCTGATGAGCACTTAACCATTTGCTGAGACTGAATAGTCATTTCTGACTGTTTATTATGCTCTGAGTTAATTGGGATAGGTTGCAGATCCATTGGGGACTTCTACAGGTATTTTTACCTCATTCTTGCTCAGGGAAGCTTGGAGGACATTTGTAGAAGAGGTCATTGCTGGATGACCATTGTCCACATTTGCAGAGTTTTTATAGTCAAATTTGGGGTTTTTATGCATTCTAAATCCAATGAATACCGGTCCGTACATTCATTGGAGTTGAGAAGAATCTTATAAAATAATCTTTGACAAACTAATCCCAAAGAGCAAAGTCCATTGAAGGAGACTCAAGGAGGCGTAGCCGAGAGGGTGACTCCTTTATCATCTTGGTATTCTTTATTGAGGTTTTATGTGTTATTTGCTGCACTTTTAATGGTTGTGTATTTGTTTATAACACATATTCAATCATGTCAAAGAACCCTTCCTCACACTTGAACTTTGCAAAGGAAAACCAAGAACTTAATACATAAACCTATTACAAATTAAACACATGAAGCAATCTATGGGAAGAAGACTTCTAAGTGTTTACTTCGTTATTTCTTTAGGCAGAGCTGGTAGAGGGCCAGGTAGCCTTTGAAATTCATCCTCTCTTTAGAGGTGACATGTCAGGTAAATGCTCCTACAGTCTATATCTGTATAAGAAATAGTAAGTTCTCACATTTCTAGAGGTCACATTAGATTATTTATAACTCACATTTTAAATTATGGGTTCTCACATTTCTAGAGGTCACATTGGAGTGTATAACTCACATTTTAAATTATGGAAAATGGATACCTTGCACCCTTAAACAAGTACCTTCCATTTTCAGATCAGGGGGAGTGCCTTTTTCACTCACAGATGTGGGTGAAGGGGACCTCACTGCATTTTATCATTGATAGAGGAAGCCAAAAGAACCTCATCTCAGCAGAGGTCATCAAACAATTGGGATTGTTGACAACACCACACCTACAACGATACAACATCAGGTGGATTTGTCAGGGATGAGATATCCATGTCAGCCAATAGTTTCAATTTTCATACGTCATCCAACCATTCAAGGATAAAGTATTATGTGTTGTTTCCCCACTAGATTCCTGTGATGTTCTCTTGGGCCAACCATATATCTAGAAGTGCCATGTTTATGAGTCTTGACCCTGCAGTGTAATTATTTATCTGGAGGTTCATCTCTACAGAATACCAGAGGTAGTTTTGACTATTGTTCCACCTAAACAGTGCCACAAGGTATTATCTCATACTAAAAACTTTAGCTTCTTCACAATCTGTTCAAAAGATGAATAGAAGGATACTGCAACCACTACAACCTCGGCCCAAACACCTTCTATCTAATATAACCAGGTCAACAAGATTGAAGAAAACTGTAAAGATTCATTCTGTAGACATGCTTCTCATGTAGCCAGACTTGTTAAAAAGTTCCAACCCTTCCAACCACATGTTTGTGACAACCTTCAACAAGCTACGCTGTGCAACTTCTCCAACAAGGAAAGTAACTAATCAAGATGCAGATTCAACAAACGCTTTTCCCTCTCGCCCAACCACTCAATGAAATGGATACCATTACTTCCTAATAATGGATGATCGGTCTATGTCAATATCTATGGCCACCCACCTTTTCCAACTAGCTCAAAACAATTTTCGGGTAATTTTGGTAATTTACTATTTTTAGCAGTTTTTAACTTACGGGGCCATTTTGAGGGCCTACATAAAGGTTTTTTTGGATAGAGATGCTAAATGATAGCTTAAGTCTCTAATTTATCCCCCTACATTAATCTCCTCAATGATACCTTTCCAATGAGCTATCATGCGCCCCAAACAGAGATCGTATGCCAAAGTTACGCCCCTGGGAAGTTGATACACCAAACTACCCAAAACGGGGTCCACAAAACTGTTGAATTTTCATTTTCCGGAGTTAGGGTTTTGGATTTTATTTATGATAAAAATTCCTTTGGAGCCTCATTTTAAAATCATATTCTTGTGAATGTGAGTATAAAACACATCTCTTCTTAGAGATAAGCTGCCACCATTCTAGCGAGTTTTTCACTTTGTATTTTTACAGTCTTTGTACATTTTCGCTCACTAATAGAAAATTCTGTATGACTGTATCTCTATGTTTATGGTTTCATATCTGATACATTTTTTTTATATTATTGGATATCTGAGATATCTTTGTACATTTCTACCTGAAAACAAATTCAGGATTTGATACCACCTTACGTAGTCCCCCCTCCCCTCATTGGGGTTATGTGACCTCCTGGTCAAGGATCTTATCAAACTGAGATGAATCGGCCCTTCGAGACCTTGTCGACCCTAATTCAAATTAACACATGCCCTTTTATCTCCTTGGGCGCATGTTATATGGAACCCATGAATCTTCTTCTAAGCGCTTTTTCAAATCTCAAAGCCGATAGGTGCTAGCTTGTCCCATTATCTTTTCTCCACATACGACCATGGGCTATGACCTGGGGCTCAACCCAAAGTGCATTAGTCCTTCGGTGCTTTGGCCTTTGGTAATTTCTCTCCTCTCTAACACACAATTCTTGCAAAGCGTCGAACGTTGAACTGGAGGAGTCTATGCCCTCCATGTGCCTCTCTAAATGGATGACCAACATATCTTCGGGACTCTGGCCTTTGGGTATCTTCCCTCTCTGCCTTCCAGAGTACCTTTTCTCTTAATTACGTGGATCTCCTCCACATGTCCTCTTCTGGATTTGACAATCCATATCTACTTCTCTCTTCGTGACTTCACGAAGACTTCACTTTGCTCCTCGCGAATTGTAATATCTCTCCATGGGATGCTACAAAATAATATTTTCTAACTCAAACACATTCATCTAGTTAAACAAAATTTTGTGTTTTCATACATGAAATAACCTACTACATATTTATAACTCTTTTACAAATTTTCCAATGCTAAATATTCCAAATTTGTAACCAAATATGTGAATCTAATAAGAGGATGAGATAAGTAAGAATTTATCTTTACGATTTAAAATATTAAATAGAACATAACATAATATACCAAGTGAAACACCTCCTCCCTAGTATGTTGAAGATGACCATTTGCAGTGTAGTCCTTCGAGTAGTAGGAAGGTTATTCCAAGCATTTGTTTTTCTTTCACTTGCCCGAAGGGATACAACGGAATATTCCCAGCCAACTAGGAGCCTATATGACTTCCTAGCTCCAAGAAACCCTTTAGTTTCTTGGCCCTCCATGCTCATGACTCCAAGAACAAAAAAACACAAATGCCGAAAGAAAATCATCATAAGAAATATATCTTCCAAAGATTTCACAACCTCTCATGATGCTCCTCCCTCCCCATATCTTCTTCCTATTTATCAAGTTTCCATACACCCTTCCCCAAGTCTCCTCAACCACCCTCATTATTATCCATTAACCTTCCTTATCTAAATTTTTGGGAAAATATTAAAATAAAACTAAAATATGAATGACTTGCATTGAACAACAATTAATATAATGCAAAGTATTTATTCTCATGCTAGCTAATAAATGCAAGTTGACAATTTTGACCTAAATTTACATGACAACCCACCACCCTCATTTAATTCATCATACCAACTATCAATCAAAGTCAAAGAAGGTATTTAATTCTTCTAGATATTTTTTATACAATATAATTTACATAATCAATAACATTCAATTAAATAGTCAATAATCTATTTAAATAATTAATACATTCATTAATTGTACTAGTGTACATGTGTAGGGTATGTGTGCGTAGCTAGCAGACACATATATCATGCATGTACTAACGATAAATAACCATTTCCTCTAGTGCATAGTTTTTATGTGATCACAGCGAGACATGTAGGACAACATATCAAGTAATGCATCATTTAATAATCTTAACAAACAAAATTACACTAATTCATCAATAAATCATTATGCCACTTAAAATATCAATAGGAACTCAAAATAGGGTTTTAAACATGGTAGGAACGAAGTGAGTAAACAATAGTGGCATCTCTAATCCCCAATCAGTATTCTCAACTAACATTGAATCATCCTTCCTTCCTAACCTACTTCCATCTTCCATCCTATCCTTTCTTCTGTTGGACTAAGATGAAGTGTCAACTATATTGACGTAACTCTAGATAGAACCCGTAAGCAAAAGTTTCATATATTTCGACCAAGCTTCCCCAACAGAAAAATGGCATTTTCCATCACATGTCCAGGGAGCGTGACTTCACATAGCCCTCCCAGGACTCCAGGTTTCAGAGGATAAATGATGGGAAATACCTCCACCCCTCCTCATATAATGAGATTCAACACCCTACATCAAGCCATACTGTGCAAATATTGTTCTTAGAGTCACGTCATCAAACATCAACTCTGGGAAAGCTGTGCATCCTGTCAAAACCACAATTACCATAGATAATTGTAATATTTTGAATCATAAATTAAATAGTAAGTACAACTTATAGCATACGATATCTTCTTGATGTCTACGACATCCAAGTTACCTCAATATTATAGTCATTTGTCTATCACATAGCTCATCAACCTGTAGGCTAGTTCACCAGTAAGTCATATTCATGTAGATACACCAAAAATTTATATAAGAATCCATATTTGCATTGACACTGAATTAAGAAATGTATTCCTATTTACATCATGTATTGCATCCATTATATATTCACACCATAACTTGAATTGGTATACATGTACCGAACTTACCCATTTTAATTTTCATGTTTAAACAATCAAATAAGTATCTTTGTCATGAGAATATATCATGTAACATACAAATAGGTATAGATGTACACATCTCAATGTCTAACAAAGTCTATCTGACTCCAAACAAATGATAAACTTTGAATTATTAAGATTACTAAACAACAATGATCTAACTACCTCAGGTCAAAATATATGGGGTGTTACACGAATCTTCTCCTAGAATCTTGGATATTTATCCACATGTCTCTTGATAATCAACGTTCAGGATCCACTACGGGCTTCAGAACTTCGACGATCTTGCACTCTGCTCAACTGAAAAATCCCAAAGAATGATTTCTCTGGACTTCCCGATCTCTTGATACCTATCTCTCGAGATGATGGACAATCCCTATCTTCTATGGGACTTCGGGGCTTTGGTGAGACATCTCTTCTGTGCACTTTGGGCCTTCCTCCGGAATGAAGGATTTCTTTAAACTTCTCAAAGGTTAGTTAATTTGACCCTACTGCAAGCTCGACTACTCTGAGTCTCGATTTACGCTTCTCCTCTTGAGATTTTAAAGTGAAACTACTTTACCTATGGCATACTCCTTACACTTGACTAGCCTTGAGATGGTTTTCTTTCAACACTTTGTCTGAGTATTGGTTTGGTGCACACCTTTTACAGGTCTTCCTTTAGAGCGTTCAACAAATCTGTTTCACCTTGAGCTTCAATTGCTAGGACCCCAAAGGTCATTGTACCTTTTGTTCCTTGAAGGGATATATGTGCCCTCTTAGCAACTTATGCTCAAGAAATCCTTGCTGAGCTTATAGAGTGTTCATAAACTATGTTCTACACTTACTCCTGCAGAGACTTTCCTCCAAGATATCCAACATCCTTGTGGCTCCCCTATGAGTATGTCAATTATCCTGGTGTGCCCTCCTGACATGTTCTCCTCTAAACTCGAAGCAGATTTCAGCTATGCATTCCTTGTGTTGGCTCATAGAAGTTCAACACTCTGTCGCGTACTCCTTGTGCTTAGCCTAAAGAACCCACAACTACTCAACAACTCTCAAACAGATAGTGAATTCCATCCTTACTTCTGTAGATGAAAACCAACACACATATACAACATAAATTCATACAAACACAAATGACATTCAAAACAAACATCCACCACAGAGGAATTTGTAAATAGTAAAATTTGTTCTTATGTTATAATATCATAATGTCAATTACAATGTATACAAGCTCAGACTGCAACTAAGTCTTTTCTCTTCTCTCCTCCCCTATCAACTATCAGAACCTCTTTTTGGGCATACAATAAAATGATTTATACAAGAGGGGCTCGACAAGCTTTCCCTCCAAGCTACACTAGTGGTGTCTAATCACTATCAAATTGTCTAACTACTGAGGCATATTACAATGAGTGGAAATCTAGATCCTTCCTAATGTCATCCATTTAAGCCAACCTTATCTACAGCTTGTGCGAAGGGACGACTTGGCTCCTCCATCCTGAGAACATTCAATTGCCTTAATTAAATTTAAAATTCGAGGGAAAAATGAGAGTGTTGGCTCCTCTCCCCTCCTTGAATGCTCACCGATGTGTTGAATAGTTGACGCGTGCTCAGGTGGAACAATGCTCCTACATCAATTATATTGGTGTTATATGTTATGCTTGTTGCAAGAACAAGCATGGTTGAGGTCAACAAGTTAGCTCAGTTGTTTACGACATTGCTATTAAAGCTCTGGGAGAAACAAAATAAATCTTGGGAATGGAAATACACAGAGATAGGAAATATGGTAAGATTGGTTATCACAACAGAATTTTGTGATGAAGACACTCAGAAAATTTGGTGTGAATATTGTGAAACCGTTAAAATCCCTTTGGATTTCCATTGTAATTTTTCTTCATGTTTATGTCATAACTGATGAAGAATAAAAGGGTTATATGCCTCGAGTATTATAGGCTAGTAGTAAGTTTGATTATTTCGATGGGGAATGGTCATCATTTCACATTAAGTTGGTGTTGTTTGTAGACACATAGAAAAACGAGGTGAGGAGCATGGAAATGGGTGCTTCAAACACAGAAGCAAAAGTATCACCTATAGTGATTGTAGTTATTTAGTCTATAGTTATGATTCATGAGATTTCGATAAGAGGAGAACTACCCCAATTTCTGTCTTGCCAGAATGCATGTATCTATTAGGTAAGTTTGGACAGGTACATGATGTGGTGTTCTATGGTGGTCAAAGTGTTGTGCATTTGAATAATATTCTAGCGTATCAAAATCGACAATTTCATCGGTTTATTAGACAGGTTACTGATGGAGGAAGAATGGTCCATACTAGAGCAAATCTTGCATCCATGTTCACATAAAAGTAATGTTAGATAATTTGAATTGTTGTGATGGTATTTCACTTCTCTTGGCTTGCAGAAAAGGTGATGAATTAATTAAGGGCATGATATATCAGGTAAATTGTTGTCAAAGTGGAGATTGTTGGAAACATGCCAATGAATTTCCCATGAGGTCACATTGTGTAACTAGTGGATCTAATTATAATCAGTTAGTCTAACTATTTGAGATATGCTATACTTATGAGCATACCCATAGAGGTGAGAGTGAAATATGTGTAGTGAGTGTGTGAGAGAAAGACGCAATATTGAGGTGTTGTGTGCATGAGAGGAGAGAATGGTTGTATTCTTGGGTTGGATATTGTAATTCTCCATTGAATAATAAGAATAGTAGTTATAATTTCCCGTGTTTTTTCCTGTACTGGGTTTCCGTATAAATTATTGTGTCGATTGTGTGATTTTTGTTGCCGTTTTGATATTACTTGTTCATGTTGTAGTTTTTTTTATCACTCCAGGAAACTCTCTTAGGTTGTATCTCAGAGATGCCTCATAACTTAACTAATATCTCAATAGTGTATAATATTCTCTTAATTGGATCAAGTCAGATGACTAAATCAGGCCTGCTCTCTCAAGACGTGCATAAACATAACCAGATAACAAGGCTTTTAACTCTCACTGTTCAGAGGGTTTGTAACTTAAGTGAATGTATGGAGAATTCTTACTATGCCAACAAACTCACACATAAAGATATATGAATGGCCAGTCACAATGAGTAAAAGATATTTGCAATTCAACTCATCAAAAAAAATATAGGATAACAACTATCAGGCTTTAGACAAACAAAATAGACATGAATTAAACATCCATGTGCAATATAGAATAGATAGAAAAAATATGAATCTGAACAGGTAATGCAAAAGAAACTTGTATTATTTGGTCTGCAAATGAGAAGCTTAAGTACAGAGTGTGAAAAAGTCTTCAAAGTCAAACTCTATGTTCATCAAATGTTCTTGGCTTTATAACCTTTACAAACAGTTTATAGCTCCTGGAAAACTGGATCAAATTTACTCATAATAGACCTTCAAAAAAGATTCAAGAAAATAGGAAAAGATCCTATTTACTTGGTCAATATTTTATCCTGATAGTCTTGTTGGCACTCAAAGTCTTCAACAGCTGTACTAGATCTCCATAGGCTGATAGCTAATTCAAATTTGTCACTTTGGTAAAAAAGACAGTTTTTTAGCAAAATTAGGTGGCAAATTCACTCTTCTCCTTCTTGTTGGCACCTTTAAATCTGAAATAGACCTTAATATGAATGATTTTAATCTATATCTTGCATAAGAAACATCCCTAGTAGCATTTGGATGAATAAAAATTTGATCTGTGAAAAAATAGTGTCTTGCTGCCCTGTCAGTGCTTTTGGTGGTTAAGAGAGGCGAAATCTGAGCATGTTAACCACCGAAAGCTCTGGTTAAGGACAGTTGAAAACATCCTTCTAAACCACTAAAAGATTTGTTTTGAAAACAACTTTCAAAATGTATTTTCTCCCAGCTTTCTGATCTTCAGGTATAGTTGCATCTGGAGGAGATTGCTCTAAAGCTATTTCTTCATTTTCAATTGCTCCATGTAAACCCGAAAGCCTGAAATAATATATCCAAGGCTATTATATTCATTTGTTTTTCTTAGGTTCATCTTTTCAATTAGCTCCAACAGATTGTTCATGCCCTGTAGCTCACCCTGAACCAATGCTGATATTTTGGTGAAGAGATCATGCATTGCATGACCAGGTGGTTTCTCCTTCTCCATCATTTTCTCCTGAAATCTATTGCAGCAGAAATGGTGATGTAAATGTTTCCATTTGTAAGATGTTCTTCATAATAAGCGATTTAAATCAGTTCAATCAGTTGTGCAAGACTCAAATTAGAGTGGAAACAAAAGAACAGGACAGGGAATGAACTCTGCCAGCAAATTCCCATCGACATGTTTTGAGTGGATGGATTCCAGGCTAATCTCTCCAATAACAACAATAGGTTTCTTTCCTTCACCAAGTCTCTTCATCAAGACGAAACTCCTCAAAACCACCTTGAGCCAGATGCCAACAGGTACTGGATAATCGTGCATCATGATCTGCTATTGCATCCTTGTTGTTTTCATCAATAACAACATCAGTGATGTCTGTACCATATTTCTTTGTCAATTATGTAGTCATTGCCACAGCCTGTCTTGTATCCTTTGTAAGGTATGGGTTGCTATCATTAACGGGAAAAATTACATGCTTTGGCTCTGCCATAAAATCATCTGCAAGCTCGTGCTTATTACAATTAAAGTCTTCAATTCCCAGCCAAGCGCATATCTCTCCAAATCCACATCATGTCTTTGCCATTGGTCTGTATAATCTTTGGCACCTGTAACTTTCTCTCTGCAATCACCATTGCCACTTCAAGCTGTGCATTGATGGACTGTAAGCTTCGAATTTGTCAATTCGGTATACAACCTCAATCTCTACAATAATGCCTTGATTCTGGCAGTTTGTTGGATACCTTCAAACCTTGCAGATCTTGACCACAATTGGGCACCTATAATCTCAACAAACACATTTAGAAGAGGCAAATGAAATATGAAGCTCAACGCAGCTCGTAGTTATTCCTTATGACTAGATGTCTTCGATCCGATGCCCTTGACTATGAAAGAATCGAGAGACGCGACTATACTCACCAAATGACAACTGCACATTCGTGTGGCACTTGGCATCTACTCTGTGTCTGCGTCTTTTCTGAATGGGAATGCATCAGGCGTTTGGATATTATACTTGGAAGTAATGGAGATGTAGTTGTTCACTCCAGTAATAAGCGCCAGTTGTAAGCGCCAGTTAGAAGAGTTAGTTCTCAGTTCATAGTCAGTTGTCTAGTTGTCTTATGGTTTGCAT
>SNQJ01S0064351.1:40799-61522 GCA_010110895.2 Picea sitchensis
TAATAAGCGCCAGTTGTAAGCGCCAGTTAGAAGAGTTAGTTCTCAGTTCATAGTCAGTTGTCTAGTTGTCTTATGGTTTGCATGTAGCCGACTCGGGAGAGTCTTTTCCTATATAAGGATGTAATCTGTCTTCATTTAATATCAAGAAGTGAGCGTATCCTCACCGTGTTTGTTTACCTCGCATATTTTATCTATTATAGCCTTAATATCCACTAATACTTCACCTAACTTATTCAATGAAACAATTAGAAATGAATCGGGCTTGGGTTTTGATATAACTTGGGGCTTGTGTGTCGACTTATGTGTCGATTTGTAACTTGAATTGTGGCATGGCTTTGAGTTGAACGCACTTAATGTGCAGACACGGAATTTGGTATATGTAAACATGTGGCTTGGCCCATGGGTCCCTAAAATTTTGGCTAAAAGCTATCAAAGTCAAGAGGCTTCGTTTAGTTTAAGACAAAGTTCAAGCTTAGGCACAAAAGGAGTTTGTTTGGTATATGGATAGGGTCTGTAAAATTTGGACTTAGTTAGATACTTTGTAATGCACTCATCATTATTTATTTCGGTAATAACAAATTAAAATATAAATAAATAGAAGACGAAGATTTAAGCAATATAACCATTATGTGTTTTTGTAATGCAGGTCAATGGCAGAGGAAGAACAGTCTGGAGCAGCAAACACGATTAATGGGAGATTAATCAGGAATTTGGAGATAAAATACTGGCTAAATGGGAGATTGATCAGGAATTTGGAGATAAAATACTGGCTAAATGACTAATATCAAATGACACATTAAGCATGCACGAATGAAATCTCTCAAAATTTTACAAAAACATTTAAGGAGATAACAATTTTTATGTTATTTTTTTCTTCCACTGCCTAATAAGTCATCTGATAGAAGGTTGAGTAGGTGTCACAAGTGAGCCAAGGTGAATTGTGTGCAGGTTAACTATGAGCACAAAAAACTTTGGACATGTTTTTGGCACGTAAGGACAAGTATACCAAAGTAATGAGAATCACATATGTTTTCTGAAAACCAGAGAGTGTGATTGACTGAGTTTCAAATCATTGACGCTCCCTAAGAATGTTAGAGGTGTTTCATCATTCACACACTTCAGAAATAGGAAATTTTTTTAAATCAGCATGCCCATTTTTTGCACCACGGAGCACTAGAAAATCGGCGCCACCCCCCATCCACACTCAAGGAGCGTCGATCAATAAAAAAACTGTGCTCCCATTCAAGACCCACAGGAGTGCCAATCTTAAAATACAATATTCACACTGTATGAAGTTCAGGGTATAAATTAAGCTTTGAAAGTTTTTTTCTTATTTAGAAGACATGGTCGTGACATGTACATTTTTTTGTCTTATTATGGAGAATCAAGCTGTAATAAAAAGTAACCTTTTTATGTGAAAGGGTGTGTTAAAAGGTTTTTTTTTTTTTTTATAAGTAAAATGTGAAATATTTATCAAATATATTTTTTTAAACCTTTTTTAATAATTTGGAGTTCACACCATTATTCTTCCACATTTAAAAAGGCTTAGTTTTATAAAAGGTGTTTTTTTGAGTTTTCTTTTAATGGAGAAAGTGTAGAGTTCTAAGTTTGAGGTGGAGAAATTCAGCCAAAACTATATATTTTCGCAATGGAAGATCAATATGTGGGATCTTCTTATGCAACAAGGATTGCAAAAGGCATTGGTTAGAAAGACAAAGAAACCGACAAGCATGATAGGAGAGGACTGGGAATATCTGGATGAAAGAGATCTTAGTACCATTCGTTTGTGTCTGGCAGTTGAAGTGTTGTTTAGCATCACTGAAGGGGAGACAACAACAGGTTTGTGGAACATACTGGAGAGTCTGTATATGAAAAATTCCTTGACTAACATAATCTTCTTGAAGAGTTACTTGTAAATCTTTCCCATGGAAGAAGGTATGAAAATTGTTGATCACTTGAATGTTTTCAATACTTTGATTTGTCAATTATCTAGTATGGATGTAATGTACAAATATGAGGACAAGGAAACTATGATATTTTGTTCATCACCTAAGTCCTGGGATCATATTGTCACAACTATTTGATTTAGCACAACATATGCCATTGATTATGACGTTGTTAGGGGAGCTCTATTGTCTAAGGAAATCATGAGAAGATATAGTAAGGAAACCTCAACAATAGAAGCAATGATAGTCATAGGTCGATATACAGAAGAAGGGGAAAATTAGAAAGGTACAACCAGGTCTAAGTCAAAAGACAATATGGGTAAGGGGAAATATTGGTTATGTGGTAAATCTAGGCATCTCAAGAATGATTGTTGGAAAAGAAAACAAGCATCCAAAGAGGGCTGCACAAAACAAGAAAATTCAACTACAAGTATTGCTGGTGAAGTTTTTTATTTTTGTTATGTCTTACCACCTGTGTTCACATAGAAGGTGAAAGGCAATGATGATTGAGTCACTGTGAAATAAAAAAAAAAAAAAAATATTTACTTTGGAGTTGTAAAAATCATCAATAGGATGTAAATGGTCATATATCTATAAGACATGTATAGGCATGCATACTCCTGGTTTATTAGGTCACCTATGAAAGTAATAGACATATATTAAAGTAGATTGAATATGTGTGGGGACATGTATGTTCGGTTAACCTTGACTCGGTGAAAGAGTTAATGAGTTAAATCTGTTTTTCAGGTCAAAGCACGTGGTTTTTCAAGTGCATGTTTTTGGGTAACCCATTGTATTGTGTCCATGGATTGCATGTAATGAAGTCTATAAAAGGCTTGGTGAAATCCATTGTAAATGGGCCTTGAGGTAAGCGGTGAAGGATTACTTGGTCGAATTTGGTCAATGAAATGTTCATATTAAGGTGGAGCATTGAGACTCCAGTGTAAAGTCTCTGGAGGTGAGGAATAAAGGTTCACTTCGGTTGTTTTGGTCGGATTTGGTCAAATTTGTTCGAATGAAAATTTCGAGGTGGAAAAGTGTGTCTAGGTTAGAAATTTGGGTCAGTGGAAAGTTTGATGTGTTGGAAGGTCAATCAAGCATTTGATAATATATGATGAAGGTAGGTTCATATCAATGAAACTTGGAAACTATTGCAAGAAAGCTGGGTTCGAATATGCATGTTCAGTAATTCCAAGTTGCATCAATAGTTGTGGGAAGAAGCGGTTGTGCTATCTGGTAACTCGATCACTATCGATTGCAATTGACAGGGAGATTCTAGAAGAAGTATGAACAAGTCATCTGGTAATTACTCAAATGTGAAATTATTCAGTTGTTATGCTTATGTTTTTTTATCAGCATTCTAATTAGGACCTATATCAAACATGTACATATTTGATATGGTGATGATGTTAAGGGATGCATAATGTGGGATCCTACTATCCATAGAATCATCATGGACAGGGATGGAGTGTTTGATGAATCCCCTTTTATGAAAAAAAGACATAGTAAAAGATGAAAGGTCCAAACCATGACTAGTAGCATACGGGTATTTGGAAGCTATTGATTTCCATGAAAGTCTCTCACCAGTTGTTAAAAGCTTGTTTCTATTCATGTTAAAACTTGTTGTGTTAGTACAACTAGATGTTAAAATTGTTTTACATGGAGTTATTTGGATAAGGGGATGCATTTGGAACAACCAGAATAGTTATTTTAAAATAATAAAAGAAGTTTTGTTTGCAAACTCATGAATCATTGTATGGCTTGAAGCATGTCAGGGAAATGATACAAGATGTTTGATTTCTTCATGGCGAGACAAATTTTACAATAAGTGAGTATAACCATTGTGTTTATGGTATATTCATTATCTTGGTGTTATATTTTATGCTTATTGCAAGGATAAGAATGGTTGAGGTCAACAGGTTGTCTCAGTTGGTTAGGATGTTATTATGAAGGATATGGGAGAAACAAAATAAATCTTGGGCATGGAAATACACATAGACATAAAATATTGTAAGATTGGTTATCACAACATAAGAATGTGGCGAAGATACTAAGGATATTCAGTGTGAATAATGTGAAACCGTTAAAATCCCTTTGGCTTTCCATTGTAAGTTTTCTTAAGGTTTATGTCCTAATTGATGAAGAAGAAAAAGGTTATATGTCTTGAGTATTATATTCTAGTAGGAAGTTTGATTATTGCAATGGGAAATGGTCATAATTTCACAGGTAGTTGGTGTTGTTGGTTGACACATGGAAAAGCCAGGTGAAGAGAATGGAAATGGGTTCTTTAAACACAAGAGCACAAGTATCACCTACAATGCTTACATTGATTTAGTTTGTGGTTATGGTTCATGATATTTCGAAAAGAGGAGACTTACCTTAGGTTATGTCTTCCAAGAATTGAAGGGTCTATTGAGTAAGTTTGGATAGGTGCAGGATGTGGTGTTCTATGATGTTCAAAGTGTTGTGAATTTGACTAACAATCCAACTTATCAAAATGGACAAGTGGATTGGTTTATTAGACAGGTTACTAATGGAGGCAAAATGGTTCATACTGGTGTGAATCATGCTGACATGTTCACGTAATAGTACTATTAGAGAATTTGCAGAGTTGTGATGGTGTTTTTCTTCTCTTGGCTTGCAGAAAAGGTGATGAATTAATTAAGGGCATGATATATAAGGTAAATTGTTGTCAAGGTGGATATTGTTGGAAACATGCCAACAAATTTCTCATGCGGTCACATGCACATGAATGCAGCTATATTAGGAATTTCCATGCATGCACTCTTTAGTGAACAGATTATGTAATTTGTGGATCTAGTTATAATAAGTTAGTCTAATTGTTTGAGAGATTCTATGTATACGAGCATACCCATAGAGGTGAGAGTGCAATATGTGTAGTGGGTGTGTGAGAGAAAGATGCAATATTGAGGTGTTGTGTGTATGAGAGGAGAGGATGGTTGTATACATGGGTTGTCTATTGTAAGTCTCCCTTGAATAACAACAATAGCGATTATGATTTCCTATGTTTTTTCCCATATTGAGTTTCCACATAAATCATTGTGTCAATTGTGTGATTGTTGTTCTCATTTGAATCTTCCTTGTTGATGCTCTGGTTTTTATGCTCTGGTTTTCTTCCACTACCTAAGAAGTGGTATCAAAGAAGGTTGAGTAGGTGTCGCAGGTGAGCCAAGCCAAATTGTGTGCAGGTCTCTTATGAACAAAAGAACCTTTGGAAGTGTTTTTTTCATGTAAGGACAAGTAGACCGAGGTACTAGGGAGCCAATATATTTTCTAGGAACCAGAGGGTGTGGTTGAGTGAGTTTCAGGTCACCGACTTTCCCTAGGTGCATTGACACTCATAGAGAACCCACAAATTGGTGTTGCCCCATCCACACTCAAGGAGTGTCGATCTCTAAAAATTTGTTCTCCCATTCAAGCACCATAGTAGCACCAATATTAAAATACAAGATTCACACAGTAAGAAGTTCATGGTATAAATTAAAATTTGAATTTTTTTTGTCATATTTATAAGACATGGTCATGACATGTACCTTTTTTGTCTTATTATGGAGGATTGAGCTCTAATAAAAATGAACTTTTATGTGAGAGGGTGTGTTAAAAGGGGTTTTATTAAAAGGTTAATTATTTATTAAATATATATTTTTTAAACCTTTTTTAATAATTTGTGGTTCATACCAGTATTATTCCACATTAAAAAAGGCTCAGTTTTATAAGTGGTTGTTTTTCAAGTTTTCTACTAATGGAGCAAGTACATAGTTCTCAGTTTTAGGTGTAGATATTCAATGGTAAGAATATCTTGGTGTTATGGAAGCTCAAAATGTGGGATATGCTTGTGTAAAATTGATTGAAAAATGACTTTGTTGGAAAGACAAAGAAACCAACAACCATGACAGATGAGGACTGGGATGATATGGATGCAAGAGCTCTCAGTACCATTCGGTTTTTCTTGGCAGAAGAAGTGTTGTTTAACATCGTTGAAGAGGAGAAAACAAAATTTTTGTGGAACATAATGGAGAGTTTGTATATGACAAAGTCCTTGACTAACTACATATTCTTGGAGATGTAGTTGTATAGCTTGCAGATGAAATAATGTACAAAAATTGTTGATCACTTGAATGTTTTCAATACTTTGATTTGTCAATTATCTAGTATGGATGTAAAGTACGAAGATGAGAACAAGTTGGTTACACTATAGTGTTCATTTCCTAAGTCTTGGGATCATCTAGTCACAACTATGTGGTTCATCTCAACATATGTAATTGATTATGAAACTGTTGTGGGAGATCTGTTGTCTAAGGAAATGAGGAGAAGATCCAATAACGAAACCTCAATTATAGATGCAATGGTGGTCAAAGGTAAATATATAGAAGGAGGGTAAGATCATAAAGCTACAACCATGTATAAGTGAAAAGACAGTAAGGGTAAGGGAAAATAATGGTTTTGTGGCAAATCTAGGTATCTCAAGAAGGATTGTTGGAAAATACAACAAGCATCCAAAGAGGACTCCACAAAATAAGAAAGTTCATCTACATGTATGGTTGATGATTTTTTGTCTGTATGTTGTGTCTCACCACCTGTTTTATCATAGAAGGTGTAGGGAGATGATTATTGAGTCACTATGAAATAATAATAAAAAATGTATTTACTTTGGAGTTGTAAAAATTATTGATTTCATGTAAATGGGAATATGTTTGGAAGACCTAGATAGGCATGTGTATCCCTGGTCTAGCAAGTCTCCTATTTAAAGTCTAGACGTATATTTAGGTAGATTGAATATGTAGGGGGGCCATGTATGTTGGGTTAACCTTGACTCGATGAAAGAGTTAAAGAATTAAATATGGTTTTTAAGTCAAAGGACGTGATTTTTCGGGTATCTCATGGTATTGTGTCCATGGATTGCATGTAATAAAGCCTATAAAAGGCTTGGTGAAATCCATTGTAAATGGTCCTGGAGGTAAGCAATGAACGATTACCTGGGTGGATTTTGTCAAGGGAATGCTCGTGTTAAGTTGCATCATTGAGACTCCAGCGTAAACTCCTTGGAGATGAGGAACAAAGGTTCACTTGGGTTGGTGTGGTCGGATTTGGTCAAAGTTGTTCAAATTAAAAGTCCAAGATGGAGCAGTGTGTCACTGTTAAAAAGGTTAGTCTCTATAAAGTATGATGTGTTAGTAGGTCAATAAAGTGTTTGAGAATATATGATGAAGGTAGGTTCATATCAATGAAAATTGGAAAGTATTGCAAGGAAGCTAGGATCGAATAGGCATGTTCAGTAATGCTAAGTTGCAACAATACTTGTGGAAAGAAGCATTTGTACTATCTGGTAAAGCGATCACCACCAATTGCAAAATATAGGAAGATTCTGGAAGAGGTATGAAAAGGTCATCTAGTAAATACTAAAATGTGAAATTATTCAGTTGTGATGCTTATATTTTTTAATCAGCATTCTGAGTAGGACCCATATCAAACAGGTAAATATTTGATATGGTGATGATGTTAAGAAATGTAGACTGTGGGATCCTACTATCCACATAATCATCATGGACAAAGATGCAGTGTTTGATGAATCTTCTTTCATAAAACAAATACATAGTAAAAGATGAAATGTCTAAACCATGATTGGTAGTAGAAGGGTATTTGGAAGGTATTGATTTCCATAAAAGTCTCTCACCAGTTGTTAAAATCTTGTTTCTATTCATGTTAAATCTAGTTTCGTTAGTACAACTAGATGTTAAAATTGTTTTACATGGAGTTATTTGGATAAGGGGATGTATTTGGAATAACCAAAATGGTTAGTTCAAAATTGCAAAACAAGATTTGTTTGCAAACTCAAGAATCATTGTATGGCCTGAATCATGCTAGGAAAAAGGTACAGGATGTTTGATTCCTTGATGGTGAGACACATTTTACAATAACTAAGTATAACCATTGTGTTTATGGTATATTCATTATCTTGGTTTTATATGTTATGATTATTGAAAGGACAAGAATGGTTGAGGTAAACATGTTAGCTCAGTTGGTTAGGACGTTGTTATGAAGGATCTGGGAGCGGAAAAATAAATCTTGGGCATGGAAATACATAGATACATGAAATATTGTAATTTTGGTTATCACAATAGAATCATGTGGCGAAGATACTCAGGAAATTCGGTGTGAATAATGTGAAACTTGTAAAATCCCTTTGGATTTCCATTGTAAGTTTTATTCAGGTTTATGTCCTAATTGATGAAGAAGAAAAGGGTTATATGTATCGATTATTATATGCTAGTAGGAAGTTTGATGATTGCAATGGGAAATGGTCATCATTTCACATGCAGTTGGTATTGTCAGTAGACACATGGAAAAACCAGGTGACGAGAACGGAAATGGGTGCTTTAAACACAAAAGCACAAGTATCACCTACAATGGTTGCAGTGATTTAGTATGTGGTTCTGGTTCATGATATTTCGACAAGAGGAGACTTACCTTAGGCTATGTCTTGCAAGAATGAAAGGGTCTATTGGGTAAGTTTGCATAGGTGCACGATGTGGTGTTATGTGGTGGTCAAAGTGTTGTGCATTTGACTAACAATCCAGCTTATCAAAATGGATAAGTGCATCAGTTTATTACACAGGTTATTGATGGAGGTAGAATGGTCCATACTAGACTGAATCATGCAGAGATGTTCACGTAACAATACTGTTAGAGAAGTTGCAGAGTTTTGATGGTGTTTTGCTTCTCTTGGATTGTAAAAAAGTTGATTAATTAATTAAGGGCATGATATATCAGGTAAATTATTTTCAAGGTGGATATTGTTGGAAACATACCAACAAATTTCCCACGTGGTCGGTCACATGCACATGCATGCCACTATATTAGGAATGTGAATGCATGCAATTTTTAGTGAATAGATTTCTTAATTGGTGGGTATAATTATAATAAGTTAGTCTAATTGTTTAAGAGATGTTATGTATACGAGCATACCCATAGCGGTGAGAGTGAAATATGTGTAGTGAGTGTGTAAGAGAAAGATGCAATACTTAGGTGTTGTTTGTATGAGAGGAGATGATGGTTGTATGCCTGGGTTGGCTATTGTAATTATGCCTTGAATAATAATAATATCGATTATGATTTCCTCTCGGTTTTCCCCATATTAGGTTTCCACATAAATCATTGTGTCAATTGTGTGAATGTTTTTCTCAGTTTAATATTTCTTGTTGATGCTATGGTTTTCTTTTGCTACCTAACAAGTGGTATCAGAGAAGGTTGAGTAGGTTCCATAGGTGAGCCAAGTTGAATTGTGTGTACGTCTCCTGTGAGCAAAATAACCTTTGGATGTTTTTTTGGCACGTAAGAGCAAGCAGACCGAGGTACTAAGGAGCCAAGATATTTTTTGGGAACCAAAGGGTGTGGTTGAGTGAGTTTCAAGTCATCGTCTCTCCCTAGGTGTGTCAGTGCTCATAGAGTGCCCACAAATCGACACTCTCCCATCCACACTCAAGGAGTGTCCATATATAAAACTTCATGCTCCCATTCAAGCACCATAGTAGCACCAATATTAAAATACAAGATTCGTACAGTATGAATTTCATGGTATAAATTAAAAATTGAATTGTTTTTGTCTTATTCATAAGACATGGTCGTGACATGTACATTTTTTTCCTTTTTATGGAGGATCGAGCTCTAATAAAAAATCAACTTTTATGTGAGAGGGTGTGTTAAAAGGGGTTTTATTAAAAGGTGAACTATTTATTAAATATTTTTTTTTAAACCTTTTTTAATAATTTGTGGTTCATACCATTATTCTTCCACATTTAAAAAGGCTCAGTTTTATAATTGGTTGTTTTTTGAGTTTTCTACTAATGGATTAAGTACGGAGTTCTAAGTTTGAGGTGGAGAAATTCAATGGTAAGAATAAAGTTACGCTATGGAAGCTCAAGATGGAGGATCTTCTTGTGCAAAAAGGATTGGAAAATGCTTTTGTTGGAAAGACAAAGAAGTCAACAATCATGATAGATGAGGACTGGGAAGATATGGATGCAAGAGCTCTCAGTACCATTCATTTGTGTGTGCTATAAGAAGTGTTGTTTAACATCGTTAAATAGGAGACAAAAACAGGTTTGTGGAACAGACTGGAGAGTTTGTATATGAAAAAGTCCTTCAATACATAATCTTCTTGAAGAGGTAGTTGTACAACTTGCAGATGAAGTAATGTACAAAAATTGATGATCACTTGAATATTTCCAATACTCTGATTTGTCAATTATCTAGTATGGATGTAAAGTACGAATATGAGGACAAGGAAGTTATACTATAGTGTTCATTTCCTAAGTCCGGGAATCATCTGGTCACAACTATGTTGTTTATCTCAACATATGCAATTGATTATGAAACTGTTGTGGGAGCTCTCTTGTCTGGGGAAATGAGGAGAAGCTACAGTAAAAGAAACCTCAACAATAGACACAATGGTGGTCAGGTTGATCTATAGAAGGAGGGCAAGATCAGAAAGGTATATCTAGGTTTAAGCGAAAAAACACTAAGGGTAAGGGAAAATAATGGTTCTATGGAAAATCTGGGCATCTCAAGAAGGATTGCTGGAAAAGACAACAACCATCCAAAGAGGACTCCACAAAATAAGAAAAGTCATCCATAGGTATGGTTGATGATGTTTTGTCTGTCTATTGTGTCTCGCCACCTGTGTTCCCATAGAAGGTGTAGGGCGATGATGGTTGACTCAATGTGAAATAATAATAAAAAAATTATTTACTTTGGAGTTGTAAAAATTATTGATTGCATGCAAATGGGCATATGTCTGGAATACCTAGATAGGCATGCGTACCCCTGGTTTATGAGTTCTCCTATCAAAAGTCTAGACATAGATTTAGGTAGATTGAATATGTAGGGGGGGCATGTATGGTGGGTTAAACTTGACTCGATGAAAGAGTTAATGAATTAAATCTGTTTTTTAGGTCGAAGCATGTATGGTATTGTGTCCATGGATTGCATGTAATGAAGCCTATAAAAGGCTTGGTGATCTCCATTGTGAATGGGCCTAGAGGTAAGCGGTGAAGGCTTAATTGGCCAAATTTGATCAAGGGAATGCTCGTGTTAAGGTGGATCACTGAGAGTCCAGTGTGAGGTACTTGGAGATGAGGAAAAAAGGTTCACTTGGGTTGGTGTGGCCAGATTTGTTTAAAGTTGTTTGAATGAAAAAGTTCGAGGTGAAGTAGTGTGTCCCTATTAGAAAGGTGGCTCTGTATAAAGGTTGATGTGTTGGTAGGTCAATAAAGTGTTTGAGAATATATGATGAAGGTAGGTTCATATCCATGAAACTTGGAAAATATTGCAAGGAAGTTGTAATCGAATAGGCATGTTCAGTCATGCCAAGTTGCAACAATAGTTATGGGAAGAAGTGATTGTGCTATCTAGTAACTTGATCACCATCAATTGCAAAAGACAGGAAGATTTTGGAAGAGGTATGAAAATGTCATGTAGTAATTTCTCAATTGTGAAATTGTTTGGTTGTGATACTAAAGTGTTTTTACTAGCATTCTAAGTAGGACCCGTATCAAATAGGTGGATCCTTGATATGGTGATGATGTTAAGGGATGAAGACTATGGGATCCTACTACCTAATGAATCATCATGGACAAAGATGCAGTGTTTGATGAATATCCTTTTCTAAAAACAAACATAGTAAAAGATGAAAGGTCCAAAGCATGACTGGTAGAAGAAGGGTATTTGGAAGGTATTTATTTCCATGAATGTATCTCACTAGTTGTTAAAATCTTGTCTCTATTAATGTTGTGTTACCACTAGTTGTGTTAGTATAGATATATCTTAAAATTGTTTTAAATGGAGTTTTTTGGATAAGGGGATGTATTTGGATAGCTATTCATTATCTTGGTGTTATACGTTATACTTGTTGCAAGAACAAGCATGGTTGAGGTCAACAGGTTGGCTCAATTGGTTAGGACATTGTTATGAAGGATATGGGAGCAAAAAAATAAATCTTGGGCATGGAAATAAATAGAGACATGAAATATAGTAAGCTTGGTTATAACAACAGAAGTATGTGGTGAAGATACTAAGGAAATTCAGTGTGAATAATGTGAAACCGGTAAAATCCCTTTAGCTTTCCATTGTAATTTTTCTCAAGGTTTATGTCCTAACTAATGATGAAGAAAGGGTTATATGTCTCGAGTATTACATGCTACTAGGAAGTTTGATTATTGCGATGGGGAATGGACAACAATTTACATGTAGTTGGTGTTTTCAATAGATACATGGAAAAACCAGGCAAAGAACATGGAAATTGGTGCTTCAATCACAAAGGCACAAGTATCGCCTACAATGGTTGAAGTGATTTACTATGTGGTTATGATTCATGAGATTTGGACAAGAGTCGACCCACCTCAAGTTATGTCTTGCAAGAATGGAAGGATCTATTGGGTATGTTTGGACAAGTACAGGATGTTGTGTTCTATGGTGGTCAAAGTGTTGTGCATTTTTCTAATAGTCCAGCGTATTAAAATGGAAAAGTGCATTGGTTTATTAGACATGTTACTGATGGAGGCGGAATTGCCCATACTGGATCAAATCCTGCAGGCTTGTTCACATAATAGTACTATTAGATAAGTTGCAAAGTTGTGATGGTGTTTTTATTCTCTTGTCTTGAAGAAAAGATGATGAATTAATTAAGGAAATGATATATCATGTAAATTGTTGTCAAGGTGGAGATTGTTGGAAAGATGCCAATGGATTTCCCATGCTGTCACATGGACATTGATGCAAATATATTAGGAATGTGCATGCAGGAAATTGTTTGTGAACAAATGGTGTAAATGGTGGATCTAATTATAATAGGTTAGTCTAACTATTTGAGATATGTTATATATAAAATCATACCCATAGAGGTGAGAGTGAAATATTTGTAGTGAGTGTGTGAGAGAAAGACACAATAGTGAGGTTTTGTGTGTATGAGAGGAGAGGATGGTTGTATGCCTGGGTTTGGTATTGTAATTCTCCCTTGAATAATAAGAATATTGATTATCATTTCTCATGTTTTTTTCCCATATAGGGTTTCCACATAAATCAGTGTGTCAATTGTGTGATTGTTGTTCTGATTGTTGTTCTCGGTTTAATATTGTGTGTTGATGCTCTGGTTTTTATGCTCTATTTTTCTTCTGCAACCTAGCAAGTGGTATCAAATAAGGTTGAGTAGGTGTTGTAGGTGATCCAAGGAACTTTGTGTGCAGGTCTCCTATGAGCCCAAGAACTTGTGGATGTGTTTTTGGAATGTAAGGACAAGAAGGTTGAAGTAATGAGGATCCCATATATTTTATGAGAACTAGAGGGTGTGATTGAGTGAGTTTCAGGTCATTGGCGCTCCCTAGGTGCGTTAGAGGTGTGTCAGTAGTCACACACTTCAGAATTAGGAAAAATTCCTAAATGAGTGTGCTCATTTTTTGCACCACAAAGCATCAACAAATAGGCTCTCCCCCATCCACACTCACGGAGTGTCAATCTCTAAAACTCTGACCTCCTATTCAAGCACCACAAGAACACCAATCTTAAAGTACAAGATTCACATGGTATGAAGTTCATGGTAGAAATTAAACTTTGAAATTTTTTTGTCTTCTTCATAAGACATGGTCGTGACATGTACCTTTTTTTTCTTATTATGGAGAATAGATCTCTAATAAAAAGTGACATTTTTATGCGAGAGGGCATGTTAAAAGGGGTTTTATTAAAAAGTGAAATATTTATTAAATATTTTTTTTTTCAAACCTTTTTTAATAATTGTGGGTTCATACTATTATTATTCCACATTTAAGAAGGCTCATTATTATAAGTAGTGGTTTTTGGAGTTTTATGCTAATGAAAACAATGCAGATTTCTAAGTTTGAGGTGGAAAAATTGAGCGGTAAGAATAGCTTTGCGCTATGGAAGCTCAAGATGAGGGATCTACTTGTTTAAAAAGGAATGAAAATTTCTTTTGCTGGAAAGACAAAGAAGCCAACAAGCATGAAATATGAGGACTGGGAAGATCTGGATGCAATAGCTCTTAGTACCATTAGTTTGTGTTTGGCAGATGAAGTGATGTTTAAGATCACTGAAGAAAAGACAACAATAGGTTTGTTGAATAAAATGGAGAGTCTATATATGAAAAATTCCTTGACTAACAAAATATTCTTGAAGAGGCAATTGTATATCTTGTGGATGAAAGAAGGTACGAAAATTGTTGATCACTTGAATGGTTTGAATACTCTGATTTGTCAATTATCTAGCATGTAAGTAACATACGAAGATGAGGACAAGGCGGTTACACTAATGTTTTAATTTCCTGAGTTCTGAGATCATTTGGTCACAACTATGTGGCTTATCTCAACATATGTCATTCATTATGACATTGTTGTGGGAGATCTGTTGTCTGAGGAAATAAGGAGAAGATCCAGTAAGGAAAACTCAACATTAGAAGCAATGGTGGTCAGAGGTTGATCTACAGAAGGAGGGAAAGATTAGAAAGGTACAACCAGGTCTAAGTCAAAATACAGTAAGGGTAAGACAAAATGTCCGTTCTTTTGAAAATCTGGGAATCTCAAGAAGGATTGTTGGAAAAGGAGATAAGCATCCAAAGAGGACTCCAAAAAAGAAGAAAATTCAGCTAAATTTATGGTTGATGAACTTTTGTCTATCTATTGTGTCTCACCACCCATCTTCACATAGAAGGTGTAGGGTGGTTATGGTTGAGCCACTATGAAATAATATATATATATATATATATATATATATATATATATAAATGTATTTACTTTGGATTTGTAAAAAATATTGATTGCATGTAAATTGGCATATGTTTGTAAGAGCTGTATAGACATGCGTACCCCTGGTTTATCAAGTCACATATGAAAATTCTAGACATATATTTAGGTAGATTGAATATGTGGGGGGGCATGTATGTTGGGTTAACCTTGACTCGATGAAAGAGTTAATGAGTTAAATCCAATTTTTAGGTCAAAGAACGTGATTTTTTGGGTCCATGTTTTTGGGTATCCCGTGGTATTGTGTCCATGGATTGCATGTAATAAATCCTATAAAAGGCTTGGTGAACTCCATTGTAAATGGGCCTAGAGGTAAGCGATGAAGGATTACTTGGTTGGATTTGGTCAAGGAAATTTTTGTGTTAAGGTGGAGCACTAAGACTCTAGTGTAAATTCCCTGGAGGTGAGTGACAAAGAATCACTTGGGTTGGTTTGGTTGGATTTGGTCAATGTTGGTCGAATGAAAAATTTGAGGTGGAGTAGTGTGTCTATGTTAGAAAGGTGGGTCTATAAAAAGGATGATGTTTTGGTAGGTCAATCAAGTGTTTGATAATATATGATGAAGGTAGGTTCATATCCATGAAACTTGAAATCATTGTAAGGAAGCTGGGATTGAATAAGCGAGTTTATTAATTCCATGTTGCAACAATATTTTTGGGCGGAAGAAGTTGTGATATTTGTGAACTTGATCACAATCGATTGCAAAATACAGGAAGATTCTGGAAGAGGTATGAACAAGTCATATGGTAATTACTCAAATGTGAAATTCTTCGGTTGTGATACTTATGTTTTTTTATAATCATTCTATGTAGGACCCAGATCAAATAGGTAGATCTTTGAAATGGTGATGATGTTAAGGGATGCAATCTATGGAATCCTACTACCCAAAGAATCATCATGGAAAAAATGCATTTCTTTATGAATATCATTTTATAAAAAGAGACAAAGTAAAAGATGAAAGGTCAAAAGCATGACTAGTAGTAGAAGGGTATTTCGAAAGTATTGATTTCCATGAAAGTCTCTCACTAACTGTTAAAAGATTGTTTCTATTCATGTTGTGTTATCACTAGTTGTGTTAGTACAACTAGATGTTAAAATTGTTTTACAAGGAGTTTTTTGGATAAGTGGATGTATTTGGAAAAACCGAAACGGTTAGCTCATAATCACAATAGAAGTTTTGTTTGCAAACTCAAGAATCATTGTATGGCCTGAAGCATGGCATAAAAATGGTACAATTTGTTTGATTCCTTCATGGTGATTCAAATTTTACAAAAAGTGAGTTTAAGCATTGCGTTTATGGTATATTCATTATACAGGTGCTATATTTTATGCTTGCTGAAAACACAAGCATGGTTGAGGTCAAGAGGTTTGCTCAATTGGTTAGGAGATTGTTATGAAGGATCTCAGAGTAGCAAAATAAATTTTGGGACTGGAAATAAATATAGACAAGAAATATGGTAAGTTTGGTTATAACAACAGAAGTATGTGGTGAATATACTCAGGAAATTTGGTGTGAATAATGTTAAGCCGGTAAAAACCATTTGGATTTCCATTGTAAGTTTTCTTTAGGTTTATGTCCTAACTGATGAAGAAGAAAATGAATATATGTCTCGAGTATTATATGCTAGTAGGAAGTTTGATTATTTTGATGGGGAATGGATAACATTTCACATGTAGTTGGTATGGTCATTCGACACGTGGAAAAACTAGGTGAAGAGCATGGAAATGGGTTCTTCCAACGCAAAAGAAAAAGTATCACCTATAGTCATTGTAGTGATTTAGTCTATGGTTATTATTCATGATATTTTGAAAAGAGGAGACCTACCTCAGGTTATGTCTTGCAATAATGAAAGGATCTATTGGGTAAGTTTGGACAGGTACAGGATGTGGTATTCTGTGGTGGTCAAAGTGCTGTGCATTTGACTAACTGTCCATCATATCAAAATGGACAAGTGTATCTGTTTATTAGACACATTAATTATGGAGGAAAAATTATCCATATTGGAGCAAATCGTGCAAGCATGTTCACGTAACAATATTTTTACATAAGTTGCATAGTTGTGATGGTGTTTGGCTTCTCTTGGCTTGTAGAAAAGGTGATGAATTAATTAAGGGCCTGATATATCAGATAAATTTTTATTAAGGTGGATATTATGGGAAACATGGCAACAAATTTCCCATGTGATCACATGCACATGCATGCAACTATATTAGGATTGTGCATGAATGCACTCTTTTTTGAACAGATTGTGTAACTAGTGGATGTAATTATAATAAGTTGGTGTAATTGTTTGAGAGATGCTATATATACGAGCATACCCATAGAGGTGGCAGTGAAATATGTGTAGTGATTGTGTCAGAGAAAGACACAATAGTAAGGTGTTGTGTGCATGAGAGGAGGGTATGGTTGTAGAATTTGTTTGACTATTGCAATTATCCCTTAAATAATAAGAATACCAATTATCATCTCACGTGTTTTTTTCCTTTCTTGGGTTTCCACATAAATCATTGTTTCAATTCTGTGATTGTTGTTCTCGTTTTAATCTTGCTTAATGATGCTATGGTTTTTATGCTCTATTTTATTCTTCTTTGTAATAATAGGTATCATATTAGGCTAAGTAGGTGTTGCAAGTGAGCGAAGGAGAATTCTGTGCAGGTCTCCTTTCAGGGAAAGAAACTTTGGACATGTTTTTTTCTCTGAAGGACAAGAAGACCGAAGTAATGAAGAACCCATATATTCTCTAAGAACTAGAGGGTGTGATTGAGTGATTTTTAGGTCACTGACGTTCCCTAGAAGATTTAGAGGTGCGTCGACGCTCGCACACTTTAGAAATAGGAAAAATTCCTAAATCAACACACCCAATTTTTACACCACTGAGTGCCAGTAAATCAACACTCCCCCATCCACCCTCAAGGAGTGTCGATATCTAAAAATTCATGCTCCCTTTCAAGCACCATAGAAGCATCGACCTTAAAATAATATATTCAAAGGGTATGAAGTTCATGGTATAAAATAAACTTTGAAAGTTTTTTTTTCTTATTCATAAGACATGGTCATGACATGTACCCTTTTTGTCTTATTATGGAGAATCAAGCTCTAATAAAAATTAACCTTTTTATGTGAGAGGGTGTGTTAAAGGGGTTTTATTAAAAGCTGAAATATTTATTGAATATTTTTTTTAAACCCTTTTTAATAATTTTGGGTTCATACCATTATTCTTACACATTTAAAAAGGCTTAGTTTTATAAGCGATGCTTTTTTGGAGTTTTCTGCTAATGGAAAAGTGTAGATTTCTAAGTTTGAGGTGGATAAATTAAGTGGTAATAATATCTTTGCACTATGGAAGATCAATATGTGGGATATTGTTGTGCAACAAATATTGTAAAAGGCATTGGCTAGAAAGAAAAATAAACTGACAAGCATGACAGATGAGGAATGGGAAGATTTGGATGCAAGAGCTCTGAGTACCACTGGTTTGTGTTTGATAGATGAAGTTTTTATTAACATATTTGAAGAGGAGACTGGAGATTATGTATATGAAAAATTCCTTGACTAACAAAATCTTCTTGAAGAGGCAATTGTACATCTTGCAGATGGAAGAAGGTACAAAAATTGTTAATCAATTGAATGTTTTCAATACTCCGATTTGTCAATTATCTAGCATGGATGTAACATATGAAGATGAGGACAAAGAGGTTATGATATTGTGTTCATTTCCTGAGTCCTGGGAACATCTGGTCACAACTATGTGGTTTAGATCAACAAATGCCATTGATTATGACATTGTTGTGGGAGATTTGTTGTTTGAGGAAATGATGAGAAGATCCAGTAAGGAAACCTCAACAACTGAAGAAATGGTCATCAGAGGTCGATCTACAGAAGGAGGGAAAGATCAGAAAGATACATCCAGGTCTAAGTCAAATAACTATTAGGGTAAAGGAAAATGTTGGTTCTATGGAAAATCTCGGCATCTCAAGAAGGATTGTTGGAAAAGACAACAAACATCCAAAGAGGACTCCACAAAAGAAGAAAATTAAACTACAGGTATGGTTGATGAATTTTTTTCTGTCTGTGTTGTCTCACCACCTATATTAACATAGAAGGTTCAGGGAGGTGATGGTTGAGTCACTGTGAAATAAAAAAAAAAAAATTGTATTTACATTGGAGTTGTAAAAATTATCGATTGCATGTAAATGGGTATATGTCTGTAAGATCTAGATAGGCATGTGTACCAATGGTTTATCATGTCACCTATGAAATTCCTAGAGGTATATTTAGTTAGATTGAATATGTGGGGGGCATGTATTGATCAGGGATCTTTTCGTCGGGTGACTTATTAAATAATTGTATAAAATGAGCATAAATTAATGTACACCATAAAGAAGGAAATGCTAAAAAACAAAGAGACATAATCATGAAAATATGAACACAAAGAACTTGATAACGAAGTTTTTCCCTGGTGGACTATGTCTTTGGGTCCTTCTCTCAAATGGGTAGGTATTTTTATTAAATCCAGAAAAGAATTGGGAAAAATACATAAGTATACCTCATTCTGGAGTTAAGCTGCAAAAGATTTGCTCAGATCAGAAAACTAACACCACCATTGCGTTCGTGGCATCGTTTTACCTAAAATATACTATCGTCGCACCTCGATCTGAGTCTAGAATATTTTGGCCCAAAAGACACCTCTGCCTCATTTTGCATGCCACTACTCCTACAATAAATCACTAGAAAGATGTTAAAATCCATGCCCAGTCTCGAAAAATGTGAAAAAATCAAAACTGTATGGATGCGCTTGGTCTCACATGTCTCTCATGCTCTTTGTGTAATGAATGAACTGACTGAGCCCCATTTTTATACAAAAAATATGTGGTTATGTAATAACTCAGTTTGTTGGCACGTTCGTTGGCAGTGGCTATTCTAAGTCATTGGTTAGCGGAGGTCCCGAGATCGAATCCCATGGACTCCTCTTTTAGTATGTGGTTGTAACACTACTACATATGGGCAGATTATTCCACAAAAAGTTTGCACACTTCCACTAGTTTCATCTTTTTTTTAAACATGGCGGGATTTTTGTTGATATTGCCACGAAATTTTGTCGGAATATCCACGATTTTTTTTTTTTAAATCTAGTTGGGATTTTCAGCGCAATAGCGACGAACTTTCATGGAAATACCAATGAAAATTTTTCCTATCTCATTGGTCGGTGTTAACAGCTAGCTAACTATTTGATCTATATATACGTGACTTTAAGAGACTTTACGACATAATTTCTATAGTTGCGACACTGTTCTTGGCTTTTGTTTGCGCTGTTTATTTTTTCCGTCACCCACTGGTTGAACAAATCCAATTCTTGATCTACATAACTCGGATTTTGAACTTGCAAGGTTATTATGTTATTTTTTATTGATGTACTCATTTAACTTGTAAATTTTTTTTCAAATGTCCAAATTTCATTTAGCTTGTTTTTTCCTTGATAATATATTATAATATGTGTAGTACCATATTTCATGTCTTTGGTTTTTGGATCTAGTTAGTATATTCTATGGAAAAGGGTATGTGGATTCCATAATATTCTAGGTTTATGAAATCCACATACCCTTTTCCCTTCAATTGTAGCTATAATCTCCCTCTCTTTTCATTGATAAAGATATGGAATTGCTCTTGAAACTCAACCTTGATCGGTGAAACCCAAGGCTAAACGTTATGATTGATGTGATCAGGTGTGTACATATGGATGGTGGAGAAAGTGCAGTCATCAACTCATTAGGAGAAGAAACAAATTTTCAAAATCCAAAGTGTATTATTACATTTACTACACATAGAATGCCAGTAACATCAATCATTATTTGTACTTTTAATTAATACGTGGCTATTTGTGGATTTTTTAAAAAACAAATAATTTATTTTTTTTAGTTTTGTGGTTAATTGTCACCTCCAACTAGGGGA
>SNQJ01S0064353.1:0-29743 GCA_010110895.2 Picea sitchensis
TAAGAAATAAATGCTCGTGAAGATAACAATGTTAGCTATATATATTGATTGATATTATGCTGTTAATTTGTCCTTTGACCAAAAAATTGTGAACATTTTTAAAAGTATGACCTTACAAATCGATTTTACAGATTTTTTTTATTATTTAAAATTATTTATTTATCTCTTGAAATCAACGTCATTTTAATGATTTTAGGCGTGGGGTGCAACTTTTATCCCTCTCATCTTCCTCATGTCGAACCAGAAAAGTTGTTTTAATCACCAAGCAACCCTATGGTGTGAGCTCCAAAACTTGTTAATTGCATTTTGGCCAAGATGCTAATGCAACCCACCTCCATAAAACTGTGTAGCAACTTCATAGATCCTTTCGCATGTTGGAGAATATCTTCATAGATGGAAGGTCGATTGTTGGTTTATGGGCCCTGTAGTATGTCCTATGACCATGCCTCAAAGAGGCTCGTGTGGTGAACAGACACACGTTGGGGATGGACGAGAATGAATTGCATTGGAAGCACTCCGGTCTATTAGGAATGTGACAACTATTTGGATAAGGGGTTTTGGTTGACCAAGTTTTGAGATAGATTTATTGCCTCTTGTTGAAACCACTCAGCTAAGATAGGGACAGCATTTAATGTTTTCAGTTATGTATAACTGAAGGAGACATTATATAAATTTGAATTCCTTAGAGGCATTTGATGAGCAAGAGGCTTCAAGCCCTCTCCAGGGTTGCCCATTGCCTATGGTTGTTGTAATATCATGGTTCTTTCTTCTAATAGAATGATGTTTCCATTGTCCAGTGGATGTTTCCCTCATGAGGTGAAGGAGGATTTTACCACGTAAACCATGTTGTTTGTATATGTTTTATCTCTGATTTTCTGCTGTGTGTTTATGATCTTTGTGATCTATTTGGATAAATGGTCTAACAAATGGTATCAGAGCGTCAAGGTGGATATTCACGGTCACAATGAAGAATCGTTGCATGGATAGACAGTGTGGAGATCACAAAGATTTCATGCACAAGAAATAACTTGTCACTTTTGTTTGAAAGGTGGAGCCAACGAATTAAGAAACCATGAGAAGGCAGTAGTAGGAAGAATACGAGAGCCAAGGAGAAAGAGAGGAAGTTGACAATCATCAAGGGTTTTTAATCTGAGTTCTTTGTTTTCTAGTCTGGACATGGCTCTCACCACAAAGGCTGCTCCTATTCCTGTTCTTTTTCCATTTTTTAGTGCCCGCGACTAGAATGTGCGGTGTCGCGGATTCGAATATAGGAGAGAAGGCTGCAAATATACCGAGCTTTAATCAAAAGCTCAAGATCGCTATTTCGTCTTGCTTCGCGATTTTATTTTGTATGTTACTACTTCTTCTTCTATTAGAGGACCCCAGAAGCTATGTTTCTTAGGTCACAGAGAGAAGGGTGGTCAAGGGTTTGATTCCCAGGGCATTGAGTAATAGACTCCGTAAGTGGGATTCTGAGAAGAGAATCGATGGTCCACGAGCGCGTGCTCTTGCTATACATGAAATGGGTGTATTGTTCAGGAATGGAAATGGGAGTATGAATGAATTGATTATGGCATATCTGATTGAGAGTGTGACTGGTTTCGAATTGCGAATGTTCGTAAGGATGTTGTACAAAAGTGGTACGCTCGCAAGAGCTGACCTGGTGATACTTTTTCCTAGGAGTTCGGGGGAAGATGAAGTTTATCAAGTGATCGAGGAGGAGTGTGATATTGGTGGATGTGTGTTTTAGTGCCAGGAGGTGAATTTCTTGGATCGCTTGGTAGAGGAACGATCTTGAGTGCACTCTTTACTCAATGTCTTTCACCCTCAATCTATATTTATGCCATTGCTAAGGAGACTTGTGTCTGCATAGAGGAGATATGTGAGCCACTTGAGAGAAGAGCGTACCAATTGTTGAAGGTGGAGCTGCCACTTTACATTATGGTGGAGCCAGTTGGAGTGGTTTTGTTGGTGCAGAACGTAGTCTCAGTATTTGAATGAGAACTTGAAGAGGTGGACCTTCGAGCCCCATTCGAGGAGGTTGGTATGGAAGATCTGGAGGGGCTCATGGTCGTGATCGATCAACAACTGTTGTGTATGGTAGGCGTGCAATTAGGGGCAGTCATGACTATGGTAGGGAAACAAGCCGTATTTATTCAAGACGTCTGGAGAAACACTATTTTGATTATGGAAGGGTTGCAAGTCCCGTTTATGTCAGTTTCCCACAGAGGAATAATCCAGATTGTGGAAGAGATGCAAGGCCCCTTCTTGAACGGGACTGCAGTCGATCACTAGTGAGGCGGTCGGGGCCATCAATCATGTAGACACAACACAAAGCTGAAATGGACAAGCATGATGGCAAGTTTTGGACAAATTGAAGGGGTGATGCAAGCGGTGACAGGAACAAATATCATGGATCGATTTTCATTTGGCAGCGATTCCAAAGTTGGCCGAGTTAGGTACCACCAATAGTTCACAGGGCCTTAGACTATTGGCTATGGGTATGAGGCAGGTGCCAAAGAAGTGGCTAGCGGTTCCTATGGTGCTGGATTTGGTAGTGGTGGAAATGGAAGGAGAACATGGCATCTCCAAAGGACAAGAAATGGGAAGGTGCACTCGAGGACGAGAGAGGTGCTAGTAAATGGCAACAACAGTAATGGCAGTTGTTATGTGAACATTTATTTTAATGGAGTTGTAATTTTTATTTTTTAATTTTCATGTAATTGGGCATATGGATGTAAGACCTTGTTAGGATTGTGCACCCCTGTTTTTCAACCAGTTAAGTCTAGATGTAGACTTAGGTGATAGGGAGTGGGTTTCAGATCATGTTAGTTGCCCGTGTTTTAATGTCAATGAAATTGCATGTAATGAAGTCTTTTTAGGCTAGGAAAAACTCTATTGTAAATTGGCCTGAGGGTGAGCGGTGAAGGCTTACTTGGATGACTTGGCCGGATTTGGTCAAGGAAATGTTCATGTTAAGGTGGAGCTATGGGACTCCATTGAAAGTTGCTTGGAAGTGAGCTTGGGTCGAACTTACTTGGCTGGCTTTGTATGCTTTTGGAGAAGGTCTCGAATACAAAGTTCGAGGTGGAGCACTGAAGGTGCTTAGGATCGCGACAGGAGATTTGTTTGCAAATCTCAAGTAATTATTGTATGGCCTGGATCTAGACCAGGCAATTGTACAAAATTTAGATTCCGTCATGGTGAGCCAAGATTTACAAGAAGTGAATGTAACCATTGTATTTATGGTAGTCACTATCTTGTTGTTTAGATTGTTGACGATATGCTTGTAGTAGGCAGTAGCATGGTTAAGATCAACATGTTGGCTCAGTTGACTTGGACATTCAAGATGAAGTATCTGGGAGAAACAAAATAATATTGAGCATGGAATACATAGATACGAGACTAAAGGTGAGGTTTGGTTATCACAACATGAGTGCATGGAAAAGACACTCAAAAATTCGGTATGAATTTAACGTGAAAACAATAAAATCCTTTTAGAATCTTTCTTTAGGTTTTTGTCCAAGAGATGCAGAAGAAAAGGGTTACATGTCTCGTGTATCGTATGCTGGTAAAATGTATATGTTTGCGATGAGAAGATAGGATATTTCACTTGCACGGAGTTGTGAGTGTTCACATGATAAATCCAGGTGGAACAGTGAAATGGGTGCTTCGATTTTTGAAAGAAGTGGCATCACCTATCTTTATCTTGCAAGAAGGTGATGAATGGACAATGGCATAACATCAGGTAAATTGTTGTCAAGGTGGAGATTGTTAGCAATGTGACAACTATTTGGATAAGGCAATGTTGGATGACCAAGTTTTGAGGCAGATTTATTGCCTCTTGTTGAAACCACTCAGCTAAGATAGGGGCAGCATTTAATGTTTTCAGTTTTGTATAACTGAAGGAGACATTGTATAAATATGAATGCCTTAGAGGCATTTGATGAGAAAGGGACTTCAAGCCCTCTCCCGGGCTGTCGGTTTCCTATGATTGTTGTAATATCTTGGTTCTTTCTTCTAATAGAATGATGTTTCCATTGTCCCATGGATGTTTCCCTCATGAGGTGAATGAGGGTTTTACAATTTAAATCATGTTGTCTATGTATGTTTTATCTCTGATCTTATGTTGTGTGTTTATGATCTTTGTGATCTCTTTGGGTAAATGGTCTAACACAGTGAACTTCGTGACATTTCTATCACCTCATGCACAATAAACTCAATCTATTATCCTTTTGAGTTGGACCCAGGTGATGAGCATGCCACTTCCATTCTAGAGCATGACAAGGTCAGTGTCATTATGATATGAATAGAATTTCTTGTGGGACGTGCTTTTCAATTTCTGGGACATAGAATTTCCGGTTGATTGTTTCTTTTACAACTGACTAATCAGTCATTTGTGTGTCAACCACTCTAACTCTATTCTAAGCAACTTGTGCTAGTTTCTTTCAACTGTGATTTAAACATACACGTGACACACACTTTGTACAATTTCATTATATTAATTCAAATTTTAACTTTGTACAATTTCATTATGTTTCTTTTACAATTGTCAGTCATTTGTGTGTCAACCACTCTACTCTATTCTAGGTAACTCGTGCTATGCTAGTTTCTTTTCATTGCGATTTAAACATACATGGTACACACTTTGTACAATTTCATTATATTAATTCAAAGTTTAACTTTGTACAGTTTCATTATGTTTCTTCAACAACACACTCATCAGTGATTTGAGTGTCAACCACTCTACTATATTCCAGGTAACCAGGCCTGGAATTTGACGGGCTACAACCCGTCTTTTGTCCCTCAACCCATATTTGACACATGGTTATAAAAATCAAATGTCATCATTGACGGGCATTAAAATTATTTACCTATCAATTTGACGTGTGATCGCCTCGAGTACCTGTCAAAAACTCTAATGGGTATATGAACAATGATATAACATAGGGCTACAGCCTAGGAGTCGGGACCAGGCCTAGAATTTCAAATTTATCTTTCCTGTCAAGTGCAAATTTGATGATAGGAGTTTGTTTTTCATGCATGTCATTTTACATTTTTTGTAGATTTATAAGTGTCATTTTACATTTTATGTAGATAATTTGTGTACTGCTTTCCTACAACAACTGTATCTACATCAAACGCTCTCCCTGGCAGCCTTTTCTGTATTTAAGGGGCATCGTATCGGGTCAAGGACATGAATCCCAAGATGTTTGAGTGATAGGCATGCACATGGAAACCTAGGACCTTAAGACTTGGCATATGAATTAGCACTTGCAACAACCTAAATCTTAGTTCTATATGGAAAGGGGTACGTAAGATGCCCACCCAACAATTGATGGAATAGAAAATGAAAGAAAAGAATAGGCATATTGGTCAACATGAGTTATAGCTGGAACAACTTCTAAGGCTGAATCGATCAATCCATACCTGTAAAGGGCATTTTTCTCAGGGAAAACAAAGGTAAGGGATGCAATGATGCATAAAGAAATGCTTGGCTCTCGATATCAATCCCGTCGATGTGCCCCAACCCTATGAAAATTCGTGATTCTAAACGATTAAAGTCATTACAGAAGATCAGGTTTACTACTAGATCCACTCAAGCCACACACCTTTCACTAGGTCTATAATTGGTTGAATGTAATATGAATAGGGGTTGTTGAGGGATATTTCTTTTATTTTTCTTGCAATATATGTACACATTAATTTCAGATGCAGAATATGTATTTGAATTTGATGTTGCAGTTGTTCGATCCAACAAAATTCATTTTCTCCCTTGGTTTGTGGGTTTTAATATGGTCATCCTTGTAAGTGGAGACTGGAGTTTTATATGTTTGATGGAGCAAATGCATTCTCACATGAGGTATTTTTAGGAGTCGAGTTAAAATTGATTAAAAAAAAGGGAAATTTGTATAGACAAACAAACAAATTGTACACAATAAACTTACAGGTATGGCTTTATAATTGACAATGCACATATTTATAGACAGATGTGGATGAGTGAAGCATTCTAACGACAAAACATAATAGAATATGAAATGTCAAATTCATTTTACAAACAAAATGAAATGTTAATGTGTTGGATTTCTACAGGTACCATTTTCAACACTCCCTTTACAATGAATCATTCAATTTCAGATGATGAGAGTATGACAGCCAAGCGAACATACCAAAACAAAAAATTACCCGTCCCCCATCAAGTGAAGAAGAGGAAGGGAAACAAATTTATGGGTACTGATTTGCCAAGAACAAGAACATATGGTCACGTTTTTGTTTGCCTCGCCATTGGGAAGCAACCCAGTTCATCATTCTAGGCAGCGACACCACCAACATCCATACTCCCGTCCAACCATAGAGCCAATAAGAAACAACAAGAAAATAACAGATGGTCACATTTTTGTCTGCCTCACCACTAGGAAGCAACCCTGTTCATTATTCTAGGCAGTGACATCACCATCCATCCTCTCGTCCATCCATACAACCAGCAAGAAACAACAAGAAATAAGCAGGTAGGCTCATCGCTCCACTGATGGGCTGAAGGGTAAACTTAGGTGTGATGAGAATTATGGACTTTTAGTGAACAATGAACTGATAATTGTTGGTGATTGGGGATCAAGGATTTCGGTGAATGTCGAAAGAACTTTGTGGTCTTCCTCAGCGACCACCAGATATGAGCAGGTTGCAGCCTGCAACAGATAACATCATAACACTAAAGTTTGATCAATGAACAATATTATGGCCATTGGAGATGTGCTACCATCGGGATGTGGCCCTCTAGATTCAACATGATCTGAAGTTTATTAGTTAATGTATGTTATGGTGACACGATAATGCAACACCAGGGATTAATTTATGGCATTTATTTATACACAACTACTTCCTTGCAAGTGCGTATAACCCAACCTCCACGTCCCAACTTCTAGGCCCTAGCCCTATGTTAAATCATTGTTCATATGCCCATTAGAGTTTTTGATAGGTACTCCACGCAGTCACCTGTCCAATTGACAGGTAAATAATTTTATTTCCCATCAGTGATGATGTTTGATTTTTAAAGACGAGTTGTAGCCCATCAAATTCCAGGCCTGGTCAGGACGTGGAGGCTGGGTTCTACACACTTTCAATGAAGTAGTTGGAAGTAGCTGTGTATAAATAAATGCCCTAAATTAATCCCTATTGCCGCACTGTTGTTTCACCATAACATACATTGACTAATAAATTTCAGATCACACTGAATCCCGAGGGCCGAATCCCGATGGTAGCGCAACTCCAATGACCATAATCTTGTTGATTGATAAAACTTCAGTGTTATGATGTTATTTGTTGCAGGTTGCAACCTGCTCATATCTGATGGTCGTTGAGGGAGAACGCAAAGTTCTTTTGAAATTCATCGAACACCTCGACCCCCAGTTACCAAAAACTATCAGTTCATTGTTCACCAAAAGTCCATAATTCTCATCACACCCAAGTTTACCCTTCACCCCATAAGTGGAGTGATGAGCCTACCTGGTTATTTTTTGTTGTTGCTTGTTGGTTGTATGGATGGACAGGAGGATGGATGGTGATGCTGCTGCCTAGAATAATGAAAATTGTTGCTTCCCAGTGGTGAGGCAGACAAAAATGTGATCATTTGTTATTTTCTTGCTGCTTCTTGTTGGTTGTATGGTTGGACTGGAGGATGGATGGTGGTGGTGTTGCTACCTAGAATAATGAACAAGGTTGCTTCCTAGTGGCGAGGGAGACAAAAATGTGACCATATTTTATTTTCTTGATGTTGCTTGTTGGCTATATGGCTAGACGGGAGGATGGATGGTGGTGGTGCCACTCCCTAGACTAATGAACAAGGTTGCTTCCCAGTGGCGTGGAAGACAAAAATGTGACCTTATGTTCTTGATCTTGGCAGATCAGTACTTGAACTTTGTTTTCCCTTCCTCTTCTTTACTCAGTGGGTGATGGGTAATTGTAAGTTTTGGTATGTTCGTTTGGATTTCATACTCTCATCATCTGAAATTGAATGATTCATTGTAAATGGAGTGTTGAAAATGGTACCCGTAGAAATCTAACACATTAACATTTTATTTTATTTGTAAAACAAGTTTGGCATTTCATATTCTATTCTGTTTGGGTGTTAGAATGCTTTAGTCATCCACATCTGTCTATAAATATGTGCATTGTCAATTATAAAGGCATACCTGCAAGTTTATTGTGTACAATTTGTTTGTTTGTCTCTGCAAAATTTCCCTTTTTTTTAATCAATTTTAACTCTACTCCTAAAAATACCTCATGTGAGAATGCATTTGCTCCATCAAACATATAAAACTCTAGTCTCTGCCTACAAGGATGACCATATTAAAACCCACAAACTAAGGGAGAAAATGAATTTTGTTGGACCGAACAACTGCAACATCAGATTCAAATCGATAGTCTGCATCTGAAATTAACATGTACATATATTGTAGGCATAATAGAAGAAAGATCCCTCAACAACTTGTATTCATATTATGCTCAACCAGTTATAGACCTAGTGAAAGGCATGTGGCTCTGGTGGATCTAAGAGTAAACATGTTCTTCTGTAATGACTTGAATCATTCAAAATCACGGATTTTCATAGGGTTGGGGCGCATCAACGAGATTGATATCGAGAGCCAAACATTTATTTATGTAGCATTGCAACCATTACCTCAGTTTTCCCAGAGAAAAACACCCATTATGGGTATGGATTGATCAGTTCAGCCTTAGAAGTGGTTCCAGTTATAACTCTTGTTGACCAATATGCCTATGCTTTTCTTTCATTTTCTATTCCATCAATTGTTGGGTGGCCATCTTACGTACCCCTATCCATATTGAACTAAGGTTCAGGTTGCTGCAAGGGAGGATGCATATGCCAAGTATTAAGGTCTTAGGTCTGATGTGCATGCCTATCACTCAAACATATTTGGATTCATATCCTTGACCCAATACAACGCCCCTTAAATACACAAAAGGATTCCAGGGAGAGTGTTTGATGCAGACACAATTGATCCAGGAAAGCAATACACGAATTATCTACATAAAATGTAAAATGACACTTATAAATCTACATAAAACGTAAACTGACATGCATGAAAAACAAACACCTGTCATCAAATTTTCACTTGAGAGGCAAGATAAATTTGAAATTCCAGGCCTGCAGGTAACTCATGCTAGTTTCTTTCCACTACGATTTAAACATACACTGGACACACACTTTGTACAATTTCATTATATTAATTCAAAGTTTAACTTCGTACAATTTCATTATGTTTCTTTTACAACTGACTAATTAGTCATTTGTGTGTCAACCACTCTACTCTATTCCAGGTAACTCATGTTAGTTTCTTTCCACTACGATTTGAACATACATGAGACACGCACTTTGTACAATTTCATTAGTTTCTTCTACAACTGAGACAAAATAGTGGATGCTTAATAAGAATTCAGTTAGGTTTCAACCATGAACAAATAAAAATCCCTTTTGACTTGGTATGAGAACTGGATAATGATAGTGATAATTTAATTCATGGATCTCAGCCACGAGATTGCATATTGGTGTTGAAGCAATGGTCATGTACCAGCGAGGTGTCATTTTGGCCATATATAAGTTGGGTGGTCACGGGGCCATGACAGGTAACAAGTGATGGTTGATAGAGATTCCTTTAAATACATAGTTCAAATAAAATCTCTTGTTCTAGGTCCGACTAAAATAATTTAATGCATATACTGGTATTTGAGATCCGACTAAAATAATTTAAGGCATATACTAGTATTTGAGAGACATGAGGTGGCTATAAGTCTTCTAACTGTCTAGGGCATCATGGAAATGGCGATTTTGTGCACAGAGCCTTATCCTAGGTACAATGAATCAACGCTGCACTGGAGAAAGGAAATCAACCCTCTTATAGCTTGGAGAATGGGTTGTGGATTTTTTTTTGCTTACAACTCTCCCGATTATATTGGGTAGGTGGCTAACTGATGAGTGCACACTTAACATTTGAGTGCATACCAACAAATATATGTTGCCAAAACAACACCACACTCTCGAGAAATTATTGAGAACAACCTGACACCAAAAACATTACTACCCATCTTATATGAACCATCTTAACGTAAGAAACAACACCACACTCTCGAGCAATTATTGAGAACAACCTAACAACAAAAACATTACTACCCATCTTATATGAACATTCATAGTAATTGTTCCACTAACTAGTCTATCAGTAGACTCGTAAATTAACTTATAAAGCCGACAATAGCACTAAATTTAGCTTACCTTTGTAGTTTTGGTACATAGTTTTAGTGATTATTTCTAGTTTCTAGTACGAAAATGAAAATGATAAGACGTGGTGCTATAAAACACCATTCATTGTTTTAAATTAATTCAAAGACGTTGTGTGTACATATATCCATCTCCTCAATCTAATGACAAAACAAGGGAGAGACACAAAAATAAAACTTAAAAACTAAGAATGAAACAATTATGGAAACTATATGAATGAAACAGTTATGGAAACAATATGAGGGTTTCGTTTTGATGTGTTCATATACTATTATTTTTTTTAAAGTACTAAGAAACTAGCAATGATGGCTCCAGAAAGAGGATGACAACCTAGTCTAACCACAAGAGGGCTAAGCATAATTAATTTAGCATAATTGATTTCAAAGGTAGAAGGGTGAAACTGTGGTTTAGAAAATCAATAATCATCTTGCAATGTGTCAACGTGTCATTAAATGTTGCATGGGGTTGTGTATAAGTGGTTGGATAATCAGCTTGCAATGTGTCAACATGTCATTAAATGTTGCATGGGGTTGTGTATAAGTGGTTGGATTTGAAGCAATTCATATCCAACAATGATAGTGTATTAGTCATTGGATATGAATTAATTTAGATCCAACAACTTATACATGACCTCATGTAACATTTAATGTGGAATTGTCAAGTGGTTATTGATCACTATGATAATAGAGACTAGCTTTTTGAATACGAAAAATCGACCATGGGAGAAGCATTCTGGTCTTCCCCTTTATCTTTGAATAAGACTACAACAATTTTATCAATACGATATGGGGACACTTATGTAGAAAATATATCATAGTTGAGACTTATGTATTACCACCTACCCTACTCTAGGTATGCACCCTCTTAGGGTGGTAGCCTCTATTTCTCAATAGGTTTTTCACTTATCAATGAAAGAAGGCACGAGAGAAGGATACCAAGAGAAGGAAAAACTAGCCAATTTTATGAGAGATTAGAGGACACAAAGTTATGGGATAACCATGTGGCTTAAATGGTACATGGATTTACATTTCTTTCCTTATGGGAATCAAGATAAAGAACCAAACACATTAAGTTTCCTCTTTTTGGTTTAAAATGGATGGGAAAAAATAAAAATCAACACACACTATGTTAAGGATTTCATGGACTTCGCGATGAGAACATATGTATCATATTTGAGCAACTCTATAAATGGAATTCAAATTCATATACCCTTCTACTTATTTGATTTATTTTGGCTATTTTCATGATCAAAATTGCATATGTGTATCCGTCATGTTCCCACAACATGCCTTGCCATCATGCACCTCTTGAGGGAATGAAACACTGCAACATTTCATGCTTGGTTGCATGGAAACACCAATGTTACTTCATCCAGATTACGCCTCTTCACCTAGAGCATACCCATACTTTGTTCTAGGCTATTGGTGAGTCACACTCCTACTCTAGTGAAACTCTTGTATAGTTATACATTCATTAACTGCTTTAACACTTAGTCATATTTAAGAATACATCCATGAGAAACCAAAAGAACCATGGAACAAACGAAAGAAAAACATAAATATAGTGTGGGTGGCATGAACCATGCCTTACAACATGAGCACTACTGGCTCGGTTTACATCTGGGTAGAGTCAAATGACTCACCTCACCTCACCACACCAAGTAACTCATAAACATATTATCACCAAGTAACTCATAAACAAATTGTCACCAAGTAACTCATAAAGGATAATATTAACATTCCCATGGTGGGAATGCATATGTACAATCCCACTACTCACAACAATATTGGATTCAAATGCAATTGTTATTCCATAACCATGGATATTCCCAATCCCACTACTCACAACAACATTGGATTCAAATGCAATTGTTATTCAATAACCATGGATATTCCCACTTGTAATCCCACTACTCACAACAACATTGGATTCAAATGCAATTGTTATTCCATAACCATGGATATTCCCACTTGTTGTTGGATGACCATGGATTTTCTTACTTTTTTACATAGCTAATAAATTTAGAGATGCAGGAATAACACAAAATAGGGTGATTGAGTTGAGTTTTATACCTAGGAATCTTATTTCATATAAGAATGTTAAAGGCCCCATGTGGAAGGGCATCTTAGGAATAAACAACAACTATCGCATTCCATTAACTAGCATCTCCTTGATGTATTCTTTCATACCATCGATGTGAAATATTGACATTCCCACATTTGACATACATATCTACAAGCCCATTGGTCACGATCAATTTAGATTCAAATTCACTTTTATCTACACAACCATGGATCTATTTACCTTGTTCCAAAGCCAATAAATCTTCACATGTATACATAATCCTAACCACAGTGGTTGAAATTGGTTTTGTGCCGAAGATATATATTTTATAGATGAATGCCAAACCATTGATGCGCAATATTGACATTCCCACATTTGGCATACATATTTACAAGCCCATTGGTCACGATGAATTTAGATTCAAAATCACTTTTACCTACACAACCATGGATCTATTTACCTTGTTAATTGTAACGGCCCTAGGTTAATATACACCAGCCATAGGTTAATTGTTTTTTTTATTATAACACATTCTATTCACCATGGTTGAACAACCACTTCGTTGGTCCCATCAACAATGAGAATTTGTGCCTATGATGGAGCAACAACCACCTGTTAAGAAGTGAGTGGTAGGTTATCGAGAGTTTAAATATTCAGACATAATATCTGAGGAGAGTGAGAGCATAGAAGTTGAAGTGGTTGACAAAATTCCTCCACCTCATTTTAACTCCCCTTTGATGGGTCCTAATGACCATGTACTTGTCCAAGTTAGGGATATATTTAGTGGGTCTTTTTATTTGTTTAGTTATCCTCACATCATGTTGGACTCAAGTGTTTCATCCAATGTGGTTGAGTCCTCAATCCCAATGATGAGGTTGGACTCAAGTGTTTCATCCAATGTGGTTGAGTCCTCAATCCCAATGATGAGCATTATAGGGGGAACCCTAGTCATGTCCTCCTTATTGTCCCTTAGTGCCATTGGACCTACATTATCTATGCCCTTATATTTAGTGAGTCTTTTTATTTGTTTATTTATCCTCACATCATGTTGGATGCAAGTGTTTCATCCAATGTGGTTGAGACTTCAATCCAAATGATGAGCATTATAGGGGCACACCCTAATGATGTCCTCCTTGTCATCCCTTAGTGCCATTGGACCTACATCATCTATGCCCTTCTCATTAGGTGTCTCAATTTGGGGGATTTTAGTCATGTCTACTTTTCCTTCCATGAGTATACATAACATTGTCACTCCTATCCCATCTATTTTGATTCCCACATCTGGATATCCATCCTATAACACCATGTTTTCCCCAATTTTGTAATCATGACTTAATATTGTCGTGAGTCATGACTTGGTCATATGAAAATTTACATGAAATGTAAATATGTTCTTATTTAATGAAGAAACGCCAAATAGATCACTAAAGTGTGGAGCACAAGTATGGACCATGATACCACAAGTGGAAACTAGTGAGGGTATTTGGGATTACTTTGTGTACCCTAATAGTTAACCTTCACCAAAGAGAGACTAAGCGTATTAATTCATTTGAAGTTTATTACTTCCATTTTTTCGTATCCCAAAATTTTAGTTGATAAAAAAAGGCTTGGTGGTTGAGTAGTAATACCTTCCTTCATGAAGGTATGGGGGGTAAAAAGTTGTATCAATTGAATACTATCAGCCATAAGTACTAAAAATTACCACCTCATTTTGGAGGATAACTCTCGGAGAATTTTGAAAGAAGAAAGAGAGGAAACCAAGGGGGGAGGGAAGGAACTTTCTAGAGAAGGAAGTGCAAGAGATGTGCACGAAGAGAGAGAGGGGAGACATAGTCTAAAAGTGATTTTTGTTTGTTGGAATAGAGAAAGGAGAAACATAGACCTAACTTTATCTTAGAGGGTCACGAATATAATGCTTTATGGGTTATAAATTGGCACTTAAAGGGGATGGTGTTAAGGGAATACAAAGGAAACAAAGGGAATCCCTTGTGTAGTTATAACTAGATGGGAAATAATATGAGAGATTCATGGTGGCTTTGGTATTGGTAGGTACAAGGATTATTTCTTTGTATTTTTAGTGAGGGAGAGTGGCCTTCATTCCTAACCCAAATTTTTCTGAGAGAAACCTGAGTTTCCCTGGTGGTATCATGGCATACCACCAAGGTTTCCTTATATAAAAAAAATTAAGTGCAGTAGATCCTATGGTTGGGTAGAAAAATGATCAGCTTTAGTCAGTTGCCCAACTAACATTTTTCTCAATACATACGTCTCTTAGTGGAATTCTCATTGTTTTTAGTATGTATGTTTGCATTGTTTTTAGTATGTGTGTTTTCTTGTGTATTATTAGTTGTATGAATTATGAGTATAATTTAAGAGAAGGAATGAATGTGCATGACTTTGTTATTTGCATGCATTGATTTTTCTTACTATTTAATGTCTTCATGAACATATAAGTGAATAGAAGAAGTCTATGCATATTACTCTTGGAATGAATAGTGTTCAATTCTATAGTTGATGTTCATGAATTATATCCATTGTAAATTCTTATGGATAAGAACCCCTCCCTCAGAAGCTTCATGGAATGCATGGTTGAGTAATTTTATTGTAAGTTGGGATATTTTTCATGATAGATTATCTTCCTTTGAATTTATATCCAAAGGAATTGGGATTCTTGATTAAAATATTTGGGAAAGGAAATATTGGAGTGAAGAGTTTATTGACTTCTGTGATTTACCCACAAATTCTTCCATATTTTAAGTCATGGAAATAGCCAATATATGTACATAGGTTTTCCCTATCAATATTCAAGAATTCAGTATGGAAGATCACAAGTCATTTTTCTTTTCATTTATTTAATGGATAAGCCTTAGGGTGGGAATCCGAGAATGCGATATGGGGGATCCCATAGAATCCTGAAGTCACCTTTTTATTTCAAAATTCCTTGGATGCAAAGTTTAAATGTGGAACCTTGTGGTGTAACCATAACGTGGGAAATTAGACTATGTGGAACCCTTGTAACTACAACTATGGATAACCTGGCTTCCCAATACTTAAATAAATCAACGAAGAAAATTGAGCAAATTTGTTTAAGTGTCAAGAATTAATCTTCATCATCTCTTCAAGACGATATTTTATCTTAACTATTTGTTAGATTTTGACGGTTGGGAGGAATCTCATGGGGATAGGATTGTGGGGGATTATATTACAGGGTTAGGATTTCATGCCATAGACTATGCAGAAACCTTGAGGCATGGTAAAAGGGTAGAACCTAAAGTTGTGAGGCCACAAGACTAGTGGGTTTTCGGCTACATAAACAAATCAACGATCCTGACATTGTAACTTCCTGATGAAATAAGCCTTTAAGAATGATCCCAAAAGGGACAAGATCCACCTATAAGTGGGGGAATAAATATGGGTCGTAATATATGTCGGGCCCAATGGCATGTTAAATATCAGACATTTTGGAGAGCCTATAATGATCTATACTGTAAATTGATCGATCACCCACCATCCAATCTACCGTACTAACATGTTTGAAGGGTCCAGAAGTGGAAAATATGAAACATTAGCATGCCACGTTAGGGGACACACCAGTAAGAGTAGATGTATCAAAAAATTCCATGTGGTAGGTGACACATGGAAGAGGAAAGGTGTCCTTCTTTGGTAGAGTCTAGGAGGATGGAGAGGTTATGGAATTGGGCATGTCCTAGTCTACAAAGAATCCCTAGTCCTTCATCTTGATCAATCTAGACTATTTGATTTGTCAGAAGAGCACATTGTCATGGGCTACAACCTGAGGAAGGATTTTTTTATGCGTTAATTTGGAGGAGACAGAAGGTGAAAAGCCAAAAATCAAACAAGTGGTGGACTATAGGAAGAACTAAGAGTAATGGTAAGTTGACATTCCAATGGTGCAATCCTGATAGAATTGTGGGATGTTGACACAAGATGTATCATTTACGAAATGTTCTCTAATGATTTGAGCTCGATTGTAGTGTTGTGGGCCATGACTTTTAGAAGGAATTGTGAAAGAATTGAGTTGTCATTCCGCACAAAAAACAATGAAAACAAACCTATGTTAGTGTTGTAGGGTGTGGGTCATGGGAAAGATCAATCAGTGGAACATAGGACATCCTACAGGATAATTTTGCCTTGAAGAGACTTTTGATAACCTTGCAGGACGTGAAATATTGCAGGTATGGAATAAGAGGATTTAACAAAAGATCCATGTCAATTGGATGTAGGGAGTGGTCCACGTGGCTGCAATATGGACATGGTGATATTAAATGTGTGGAGAGACTTGGAAGCTATAGAAGGAAATACATTTCTAACTAGAGTTCATATTTTAGTGTGATTACAGTCATTGAAATGCTCTTGAAGAGAAAAGTTGGATTGTGGGCTTAGAGTAGAAAAACAATTCATCATTTGTAAGAGGGATAGGAATCAACCACAAATATTTTCTTGTAAAGGACAAGATGATCCTATTGAACTCTCATGCACTCTAAAATCACATAGTAACTGCAAATATTTTTAAACGAAAATTAGTGTGGACTTCATTTCTTTTCATTTTCATAATTTCCTATATAGTAGAAAATTTATGTGTTTTTCCCTGTGTTGAAATTAGAATGATTTCTACAAAAATTTAATTATACTGATGTATACTAACAAATTTTTTTGAATATGAATGACTGAGGGAATAGAGCCCTATTTTTGGGACTATTGAAGGAAAATGAAATCCCTAAAAAGGCCAAGAAAAAATACATCTATTTTTATTTTATGATTAGGTAACATTGGCTTATTGTTTCAAAAATTAGAAGACACGAAGAATAAAATAAATCAACAATATATTGTACAAATCAACATGGAAGAAACCTCACATTTACGGTGTTGGAATTATTGATTGTGTGTCATCACTGATGACAACATGAGTCAAACATGTACAATAATCAGAGAAAAAGGAAGATTACCTTAGGGAAGTGGAAGATCACCTTGGGGCAGAAGAAATTCATGATCACTGTTGATCACAATACGATCAACAATGATCATATGTTCTTAAATATCAAGAGAGATAGAGGGGAGATTATACAAATAATACACACACATAATAAGAGCACACAATGTTAAGGTATATGGAAAGGATGAAGGAAATATTAGAAGGGAGAGCGCATTGCAGAAGTGTTATCGGGATCGAAATCACCTTAGTAAACTCAAAAAGAACCAAGGAATAATCATGGTCGTTGATGTATCTATCAAGACAATCCTGGACCATTAGATCATGTAGAAGACAAATCCTACACAGAAGAATCCTTGTGAAGGATCATGGAATCCTAATCATTCATTCAATTTTCGGGAGTAATTGCAACCATCAAATGAGTTAGAGATATTGATCAAAAGTGACTAAACAAGAATCCTTAGATCTCATGGAGAAGTTCAAGTGAGTTCTTAGTGATTGGATCAATAAGGAGATAGAAAAATTCAAGACTCTGGATCTTTACCACTTTAGTGATTATGAGAGCTAAGTTAAAAAGTGTCAAAATCACGAAGTAACTCCAACTATTGGATTGGAAGGAGCTTTGAGTGAGTTCTCAAGTGTTGGATCAAGTAGTGAGCTTTGACGTTGACCACTCCAACGGAAAGGAGTCTGAATCCTGTAAAGAATACCCAAAGGTTGAAGCCTCGAATTCACTAACTCTTGTCGATCGTCGGATGAAAGGAAGAGCTAGGAAATCCCTTCGACCATTTATTGAATCCAAGTGGAAGGATAGCTTAATTTTTGGGACTCCATAAATTCATCACTTTGGAGATTACTCGTGACTAGGCAAAGCTACGAAGTGCAGAAGTCATGAAGTGGAAGCCACTCATCCAATGCCACATCAACAGATACATGTCGACATGAACACGTTGGATTTAGTTTATTGAAAGTGTTAAAATAATAGGGAGAATCTCGCTAGTCGTAAGATACAGGATAGTAATATATCAACTATCGTATTAAGCTAGCATGAGGTGTTAACCGACAACAAGCGGTCACAGACATTTTATGGATTTTTCGGTACGTATAACTCTGAGGGAGTCAAACAACATTGGAGTCATAATATCTTGGAGTTCTGAAGTGCTGAATTCTTGAAATCCAGTCAACTTCAGATTGAGAGAAGAAATTTGTGAGAAATATGAGTCGTTAGATCAAGCTTCCTAGAGCCATGATCCAGGAGGGAGACATGTGGCAGAAGACAAAGATGACATGTGTCCCAATCCACTGGTGACAAGTTTCAAGGTCCATTTGGCACATAAGGTCTGTGAAAGTCATGAATCAAGGTGACATGTGGCACACATACTATGGGTCCACGTCATTCTAGGTGACATCAACATGACACATCACTCTGTAATTACATCCTCTGGGGATATCCAACTTCTCCTACCAACAAAAATGCCCAAAGTGCAGATGGTCGAAGTCATGAAATAACATTGGTTTTTGATATAAGATCCTTAGGAATCCTTCACGATCGTTCGATCAAGTACAATGGAAGGATAGAGTAAGGATTACTAACAACCGACAACAGCTGATTTCCCACTCTTGATGACCACTTCAGAAGGTCAAATTCTGGAAGAATACAAGTATTGCAAAGTCCAATAATCCTGAATACCCGGAGGGTCGCAGATCCTATTGCCTAAGTCTACTGTCCTAGCTCTTGGTCATGTGAAGGTTCTTAAGCAACTCAAGGGCCAATTTCAATAACTAAATGAAAAAAATGAGTTAAGCCTTTGGTTCTTAGCATAAGGGAATATGACCAATAATTTGAACAGGGGGTTCTTACACATACTTCGACGAAGTTTACTTTGGGAAGTATTACTTCGGAAGAATCTAAGAAGGCTGAAGTCCATAGGACTTGGTTGCAACATCGGTCTCATGATAGAAGAATAAGGATGAAAGAAGAGGCATTAGGAGAAGCACTTAAATGAATAAGCATGTGGTTCTGAGCTTGCCGTCATTTGACATTGGGTTGAAGAAAGAGCCTTTGAAGATTTTGATTTATGTAAACATTTAGGGGCTTGTGGAACACCATAAAAATACAAAGAGTTGGTTGAATCTCAAATATGATCCATTGGCGAACTAGGGACGTAGCCAAAGAATGGGAACGATATAATGAGTCGATCCATATCTGTGATCAACTCATGAGGAAAAAATATGAATCAAGATTAGTCTTCTAATTAAATTGAGAGAATTACATGATAAATTAATGAATAAAAGGAAAATATTATTTATGTTAAAATTAAATGAAGAGGTGCAATGGTTCATGTCCAAAAGACACGATGGTTTAATCCTATACCTATTAAAATACTATATAAACCAAATGGGTCGTGTTATGAGGGTTGGATTCCTCATTTATCAGTTGGATCTGAGAACTACAAGTTGGGTCTTGTATGAAAGAGTTGGATCTCTCATATTTAATATAAGTTGAAGATATTAAAGGATTGATTGTATTTGTATTCATTCAAGTCAAATAAATAAAAGAAATATATTTTGTCTAGTTCATACAATTTGTGTTATACATGTTTATGAATAATTAATTGAGCTTCATATATCTTATTCAGTTAATTTTGTTAATCTATGAAAGTGTGAAAATAAGTCAAAAGTTCCAGACACTGATTCACCCCTCGCTCTAAGTGATAGTGTGTGTTTCAACAATTGGCATTAGAGCAAGTCCCTTCAACACAGTTTTAACACTAGAAGGTAGATTCTGAAGAAATGGGTGGACAAATGGCTCTCTCCACAAATGAAGYYCCCTTATTTGATGGAACATAATACTCTTCATGGAGGGAAAGAAGAATGAAATGGTATCTAAWGTCAAGATGATGTGGTGTTTGCGACTCAATAATATCTAAACCTTGGTACTCAACTATCTCAAAATAATTCAACTAGAAAACAAGGAATTAATCAAAAGATTGAAGAATGAAGTTGTTGATCTAATAAAATATATAGAAGATTTGAATACATATGAAAAAACCAATAATTGAAAATAATTCTTGAATGATACAGAAGAAATGGTCATTAATCTAAAGACTCAACTTTAAGAAGCTAAGGAAAAATAAGAAGTCTTCAAGATTCAATTGACTAAAAATGAAGAAACATGGAACATGTTGGAAATGGAAGTTATTGACCTCAAAAAAAAGAGTGAAAAAAAAAGGAAAATGTCAAATTTCAGAATAGCTAAGATATCCTAGATAGGATCTAGAACATTCAAAGACCAATTGATGACGAAATTGGTCTTGGATACAATAAGAAAGAAGAAGGTGGAAAATGGAGCACCTTTCAAAAACATGATAAAATATCATACTCAAAAGAAAAAGGTACAATCACAAACCTAAAACAAACCATGAACTTTGTCGAGGAAGGAAGCTATAAAATTTAAAAACAAGAAACATATCAAAAGAGAGACTTCTAATGTCGCAGTAGACTCAAGTATGGAAACACCTTCAATGGTTATTGATTTTCTTGTAATAACTTTGGTCTCAAATCATTGGAATGCAAGAGTCTTGAAAAGAAAACTTCAGGAAGGTCTAATAAATTAATGAGATGTTGGAGATGCAATTATGTTAGCTACACAACAAAGTTTTTTCATACAAATTTGAGATGCTACAACTGTGATAGGTCTGGTCACAAATCCCAAAACTGAAGAAAATCAAGAAGTCAATCCATGAGAAATAATTCATAGAATTCAGGAAGAAAATCTAATGAAGGTTGGATGAAAAGAAGAAATGAAAATTCTCAAAGGATATATTTAGAAAAGAAATATATGTCAAACAAAATATCTCATGAAATGGTATGGAGAAGAAAATCTTAAATAGAAAGAAACAAAGATGATCTGGCACCTAAAAATGGAGAAATTGATAACAAGAAAATGATGGGTGAAGTTCCTAATAAGGAATGTGAAATTCAGATATTTGAATATGAAATGGATCAAACTCAGGAAATGAGAGTTCCTAAAGAATAATATGACAATATAATATCCTAATGATATCATGTGGATCAAGAGTACATTAACCAATGAAAGAAAAATGCAAGAAAAAAATCTCAAAAAAGAAAATTAAGAAGTTTGACTTAAATAGAACAATGATGATAATGATGAATCTTCAATAGCATATCAACCAGAAGAATTCAATAATGAAAATCTTGGAGGTTTTCCAATGTTATTTTCATGAACTATTAAATTTCCCCTCAACGGAAAATATGAATAAAAGGAAGGAGGGAGGATTTTATAGTAGGATTTGGTGTAAGTACTACAAAATACTACTAAATAATGGTACGATCTAAACCCAATGAGGTATTTCCAAAAGAATGAAAAAATTATGAAGAGGACTTACCAAACAACAAAGATGTTATTAAGAAAAGATCATGGTTTGAGGAGCTTCAGGACAATAACATGAATATCAAATTTACTTCTAATTAAGAAAATATGAAGAGGCTCTCGGGATACAAATGAGTAAATAAAGGACTAGCATCATGAAGAAATTGGAAGCAATCTAAATGAAGTAAAGGTAGTTCTTGAACAAACATTTGTATAAATATTAGCACACTCTTTAAAGAAGGAAGGGATAACATGATTAATAATATGGATTGCATCATCCTAGTTAGAAGAGTATTATAGCCTAAGTATCATGACAAACTAAAGCATGTTTTAAGTATTTGAGACAACAATACAAACAACAGATGAAAGGACCAATTCAATCTTATTTTTAAGGGACAAAAGTTGAAGTTGGTTTTTGCAGAGTTGAAGGACCGTGAATAAGATATTAAATTGGTTGAAGAATGGAAATTAAATTAATTTGTATCGGTCAATGGTATTCCTTTGAAAGATCATAATAACAAGAAGAATAAAGAAACATATCAAGAAGATAAGTACGATTCACACCCTTGTCCTTTAGGACAAAGGAGAAGACAATAAAACCCTATGAAACAGTAAAAAATCAGGGGGAGTATTTAATTTGGTCATCAAATTAGGAAGTCATTGGATTAGATTTAAAAGACTTGATCACTACAAAAAAATTGGTATCAATAAGACTACCTATTTGAACAAAAAATCCCAAGAGATTGAGATAACAATGGGAACATTCACAGGGTAGGAAAAACAATAAAAGTTTAACTCTTTGTCATTGATCTCAAAGGGGGAGAAAAATAGTAAAACAAATTTGGTATCAGTAGTTGGTATAAGTAAAAGTTCAATCCTCCAACTTGAAAATGAGATCAGTGATAGGGGGACAAGAATTATTTATTTTACAGATATGTTTCCCTCAATGCCAAATGGGGAGATTGTTGGAATTATTGATTGTGTGTTGTCATTGATGGAAACATGAGTAAAACATGTATAGTAATCAAAGAAAAAGGAAGATTACCTTGGGGAAAAGTAAGATCACCTTGGGGCAAAAGAAATTTGTGATCAATGTTGATCATGATAAGATCAACAATGATCCTATTTTCTTAAATCTCAGGATAAATAATGGGGAGATTGGACAAAGAATACACACACATAATCAGAGCACACAATGTCAAGGTCTTTGGAAAGGATAAAGAAAAGATAAGAAGGGAGAGTGCATTATAGAAGTGTTATCGGGATCACAATCCCCACAGTAAACTCCAAAAGAACCAAGGAACAATCTTATCCGTTGATGTAGTTCTTGGGACAATCTTAGACCGTCAGATCATGTAGAAGCCAAAGCCTACATAGAAGTATCCCTTGTGAAGGATCGTGGAATCCTAATCGTTCATTCAAATTTCAGGATTAATTGCAACCATCAGATCAGTTAGAGACATTGATCTAAAGTGACTAAACAAGAATTGCTAGATCTCGTGGAGAACTTTAGGTGAGTTCTCAATTGTTGGATCAAGCAGGAGATAGAAAAATTTGGAGCTTTGCCACTTCGGTGATTATGAGAACTAAGATAAAAACTGTCAAAATCGTGAAGTAATGCCAATCGTTGGATTAACAAGGAGCTTTGAGTGAMATCTCAACCATTGGATCAAGCATTAAKCTCTGGCGTTGACCACTCTAGTGAAAAGGAGTTTGAATCATGTAAAGAATACCTGAAGGTCCAAGCCTCGAAGTCACCAACTCCCGTCGATCGTCGAATCAAAGGAAGAGATGGGAAATCCTTTCGACCATTGATCAAAGTTAAGTGGAAGGAAAACGTAAGTTTTGGGACTCCATAACTTTGTCACTTTGATGATTACTGGAGACTAGGCAAAGACACAAAGTGTTGAAGTCACAAATTGGCAACCTCTCAGCCAATTCGACATCAAGAGAAACACGTCGGCATGAACACGTGGGATTTAGTTTATTGGAAGTGTTAAAAGAGTAGCCAAAATCGCCTTAGCTGTCAAATCTACATGAGTAAAATTTCAGCTATTGGGTTAATCCAAATGAGGTATTAACCTACAACAAGCAGTCACCTTCGTTTTATGACTTATTCAGTAGGTATAACTCCAAAGGGGTTGAACAACTTGGAGTTGTAATATCCCGGAGTCCCAAAATCCATCAAACTATCAGATTGAGGGAATAACTTTGTGAGCAATACGATCCACTATATCAAGCATCCTAGAGACATGATCCAAGTGACACATGTCCCAATCAACTAGTGACAAGTGTCAAGGTCCATTAGGCACATAAGGTCTATGAAAGTCACGAATTAGGGTCACATGTGGCACACATACTATGGGTCCATGACAACTGAGGTGAAATCATCATGACACGTCACTCCATTATTATAGCCTCCGAGGATATCCAGCTTCTCCTACCATAAAAAATTCTCAAAGCGTCGAAGACCGAAGTCACGAAATAACACTAGTCGTTGATCTAAGATGCTCAGGAATATTTCTCAACCATTCAATCAAGTATAATGGAAGGATAATGTAAGGATTACTAAAAATCGACAACAACCAATTTCCCACTCTTGATGACCACTTCAGAAGGTCAAACTCCGTAAGAATACAAGGATTACAAAGTCCAATAATCCCGAATTCCTAGAGGGATGAATACCCAGAGGGCTGGAGCTCCTATTTCCTAAGTCTACAGTCTTAGTTCCTGGTCATGTGAAGTTTCTTAAGTAACTTGAGGGCCAAGTTAAATAACTACACAAAAAAAATGAGTTAATCCCTTGGTTATTAGCCTAAGGGAATATGACAAATAATGTTAACATGGAGTGCTTACACATACTTCAAGAAATTTTACTTTGGGAAGTATTACTCCAGAAGAATACAAGAAGGAAAAAGTCTGGAGGACTTGGTTCCAACACCAATCCTGTGATAGAGGAATAAGGATGAAAGTAGAGGTGCTATGAGCATCTCTTAAATAAATAATCCTGTGGTTTTGATCCCACAGTCATTTGAACATTGGGATCAAAACAATGCCCAAAATGACACATTTGTTTGGAACATGTGTCATTTTGGGCATAGCACCATTGGATGGGTTCCTTGGACACATTTGTTTGTAACATGTGTCATTTTGGGCATAGCACGATTGGATGTTGTATAATCAACAAATAATTTAGGAAGTTTGTAGTGGCACCGTCAAGCATAGCTGAAGTTGGAATTGCAGAAAATTGGGTCCACTTAGGCTTGAAGTTGGAAATGCAGAAAATTGGGTCCACTTAGGCTTGGAGGGGCTTGCACTATGTCTAAGAAGGACAAATGTGAAAGGAAAGTATTTTATTAATAGTATATGCCTTAAATTTTCCAAGATATCTTTCATTGATCATTCAGAAAAAGTATAAAGGACCTCAACAATTTTGCTAAGTTCTTGGGTTGGCATAATAGGTTGAATCTCAATAGATGAATGAGAAGAAGAAGAAGCCAAAACCTATAGGAGGTGGGCCCATGGTTTCTTTCATTCATTGATCATTCACCAAAAGTATAAAGAACCTCAACAATTTTTCTAAGTTATTGGGTTGGCATAATAGGTTGAATTGCACTAGATGAATGAGAAGAAGAAGAAGCCAACACCTGTAGCAGGTGGGCCCATGGTTTCTTTAGGGCTTGGATTGTGATTTTCTTTGGTAGTAGGTAGAAGGAAATATTTCCTTAGAATCATTGTACATATGTTACAAAGTTCTAGGCATGAGGCTACAACTTCCTTGTTGTATATTTGAAACATTCTTCATCTAAATAAATTTACAGAACCTACCTGGGGTGATGCTTATACATGTGTAATGTGGACCCTTTACATTATTGAACATTATTGTCCTTTGTAATGCATTCAGTTGACTAAGTATTCAAATATTGGCTAAGTATTGCTTAGAAATTTTAAAGGTTTCAGTTGGACGTGTGCCTACTATTCGATGAACTTGGTTGAGTAGGACTTATTTTCATTTGATAGATTGTACGTTAAGTTAAAGTTATGGGTAGACCTTAAGTGAAGAGATGTAATTTGGTTGTACTAGGAATAGGCTAAACAATCCATTATGGTCGAGGAAAGGTAGTACTACACTACCTCAAGTGAAAAAATATATTTGGAAGAAACTCAAGTTTTCAAAGAAAAACTCAGGAATAGGTTTGTGATAGGATGCCTCTTAACCCTTAATTGGTGGACTAATTTCCGATTTTTGAGATTTTACCTCCGATGTAATTTTTTCTTTTATTGATAATATATAATATGAATTTTTTGCGTGGAATGTTTGTGCATGTATGTGTGTGTGAAAACTTATAGGGTTAGCTCAATATGTCCACACATATTATTTCAAAATATACTTTCTTGTAAGGTATTTTTGCTATACTCCATCTTAGGTTCAACTCTAGCAAACTTTTGTTGGGTTACTATGCACCATTATGGTTAATAGTCAAGACACTCTCCGTTTAAATAACCCATCGAAGAAAGAATACCATTAGATTTTCAGAAAAATAGTCTTTTATTAATAGTTTATTTTTTAAAAATATGATGGAAATCCATTTCAATTAATTATATCTTACACAAGACACAAAAGCATGGAATCTCATCATATTTAATATAGATGTGCCTATATTCACAATAAATGTACATGTAATGGTAACAAAATGACCAAAAGCCATTTCGGGCCATTGTTAGTCTATGTGATTTAACCATAGAAATTGAATGCATATTATATTTATTTATTCTCATTTTAATATCTATATACTTTCACATTAACTTGATATAGTGCTACTTTGATATAGGCACCTTGAATTTTTTTTTTTTTTTCTTAATCTATATTTATGTGGTTACCATTATGAATATTTATTTTATGTATTTCTTTTATGAACATTCCACAATGTTCACCATCTTGCCAACATTTCGAAAATGGCATCATCAAAACCATGAGTGAGTCAAATTGAAAGAGCTACAATTTTAATCTTATAAATATTAAAATATTCCAAATTGGAACCAATCTCAACTCAATCCAATCAAAGCATAGACATAATGAGCTAAAATATTCCAATTTGGGACCAATCTCAACTCAAGCCAATCAAGCATAGACATAATGAGGGGATATGATAGGATTCAAGCATAGACATAATGAGGGGATATTATAGGATTTACGAGGGTTCTTTATTGATCAAATAAGGGAGTCGAGTTATTACTCAATTATAACCCTCAATCTTTGTTCAAATTCTTTGTTTGCTTGACGAACTCAAGGGCCTTAACTGAGTCGACACTTATGGTATAATTGAGGAGGGCCTTCACTGAATCGACACTTATGGTATTATTACTCAATTATAACCCTTAATATTTGTTCAAAATCTTTGTTTGCTTAACGAACTGAAGGGCCTTAATTGAATCGACACTTATGGTATTGTTATTCTTTCACAATGACCTCGACATTCTCTAGATATGTATGGTGCCTATTCTTGATAGAGTGATTCATTTAGGTAAATGTACAATGTGTTAATTGTGAATATTTAACTCCCATATTAAAGAAGAGGCTAGATATTTTAGGTGTTAATTGTGAATATTTAACTCCTATATTAAAGAAGAGGTTAGATATTTTACGTGTTAATTGTGAATATTTAACTCTTATATTAAAGAAGAGGCTAGATATTTTAGCTAGAAGACTTTTAATGTGATAGAATAAATATTTATAATAATTTGATAAACATATTTTTCTAATATTTTGTTTGCTTTTTGTCTAAACATTCAAAATTGTTTTACATCATGAGCCTAAAATTTTCTGTTATAAAATGTTCCATTTGTAAATATAGTCTACTAAGCCTAGTTATAAGGGACTATTTCTTTAATTATAGGCTTTTAGAGGATTTGAGCAAAGCAATTTATATGCATTTACAGTTTAATAAAAATGATATATCAATAATATATTCCACAAATTGTGTTAGAAAATGTAACTTTAACTAAGAGGTCCTTGATTAGCCTCACTATAAATTAAAAATGATATATTCTACAAATTGTATTCGAAAATATAACTTTAACTAAGACGTCCTTGATTAACCTCACTATAAATTAACTTTCCACTTCTCATTTGCTATCTATTCAATTTGTTCAACTTCCGTATAAACATATTTCAAAAACATTATCATTACTTTTAATGTAATACTTGAATATTTTACCCCAATTTTTTTTTATACAAACACCACATATATATATATGCCTCTCGCAAGATATATTGCAGTCTTAAAATCAAAAGTCTAATTCAAGCAACCGAGGGTTTATTTGAACCTATATATAGGCAACCAACGATGTGATTGTACCTTTGATTGCATAATTCTTGATTCAATAATGTGGGCCTTTAATAAATATGCAAGGGATATATTCCTTAAATACCAAACTTTGCCAAAAAATTGATTGCCAACCTCAGGTTCTCTCTGGTTGAAAATATAAAAAAAAAACAGGCCTCTCACGAAATATTCCACCCACATGTTCTAAGGAACTCCTCTGCCACCTATTTTGACTGAGAACATTAAAGAACAACATTATTGATGTCGTCACCCCCTGGTTCCTGTACCCAATGGAAATGTTAGGAAATGAGCACTTAATGCCTTAAAAATCGTGCAGAGCATTAACACACAACATTCTTGATGATGTTATTCCTGGCTCCTATACCCAATGCCAATGTTAGGCAATGTAAATTTTAGACAATGAGCAGGCAATGTCAATGTTAGGAAATGAGCATTTAACACCCTGAAAACCGTGCACTGAAATAATTGAAATAACCCAAAACATAATGTCGATGCCACAAAAATCGTTTTTCAAGAGTGAATGTATTTATAAGGGATAGATTGATGTTAAAGTAGTCCATTATTAGTTAATTCCTTATATTGGTGAAATTCAAGTTTTTAATTTGGGATTAGAGCATGAACATCATGGGATTAGAACATGAACATCAGCCAAATTAGAATTGATGAGCTAGCTTTTCCTATATTTCCAGGGAGGTTGTATTCGCCTAGCTTCCCACGATCTCCAGTAAGGTGATTCGTACCTAAAATTTAAAAGAAAATAGTAGATTAAGAAATTATTTCCCAAATCACTCATGTAAAATGTGTAATTATCAGTTATAATGAATTGCTAGATATGGAAACAATTGAATATTAATATTGAAAAGTGATCACTTTTCACAACTTTCGATGAATTAAGGGGCCAATTATTTCTAGAAGTTATGAAGACATTAATAATGTAGTATTGTTTGTAATCTCGATGATCAATATCTAGCTTGCTAGACTCTATAGTGGATGGATGGATAATGTATATACCATGAACTTGCATAAACCCATAGCATGGATGATGTTTAATCGTATGGAATGGATGCGCATGGTGATGCAGATGGTATAAAGGATGGATGGTTCCCGAGGTGGATGGTATCCTTCATGGATTCCTGAGGTCGACATTATATTTGACCATCGTCATATCTTGGATCAGTCCTGCATGATCTAGCCACATGATCTGGACTCCCGATGTAGATGGATATCGTTTTTGGATTTCTTCGGAGGTCGAGGCGCCATCGAATTAGTCTAGCATAATTCGTGAATTAAATTACCCACCTACCCACAATGCTACGTTGGTTCTCAAAATATCTCAACCGACTTCATTCAGGGTGTCAATCTTCCGAGACAGTTGTTCAAACTTGCGTCAGCTGCTAGGAGTGATCCTTCTACTACTGCCTACAAGTAAGATCTCAGCCAGCAAAAAAGGATCACACCTAGGATCACGCCCAGTAGCTAATGCAGTTTATACTAACACAGGTTCTACTTCTGCCTACAAGTAAGATCTCAACCAACAAAGAAGGATCACGCCTAGTAGCTAACATAAGTTTGAACAACCTTCTTAGAATATTGACACCCCGAATGAAGTTGGTTGAGCTATGTTGAGAACCAGTGTAGCATTGTGGGTAGGTGGGTAATTTAATTCACGAATTATGTTGGACTAATTCGATGAC
>SNQJ01S0064353.1:29753-49489 GCA_010110895.2 Picea sitchensis
GTGGACTCCTCATATAACGAATAAAATAATTGGCGTCATATTCCAGATCTTTAGCTTCGAGAGAACTCTTCAACATTAGTCAGGCATTTGACCATTCTTCTTGAAAGTTCCATTTGACCTGTCCTTCTAACAGCCTGTTTGTTTGAGTCTGACACAGGATCATGAAAGAGAGTAAAAAAGGAGTTGTAGCAATTCTAGCAAACTTTGTAGATAACAAATTAGTTAGATTCACCTATGAGCTCTTTGAATTGTCAGGATTATCTCATGCTATGCTCATTGTGACAAGTAAACACTTAGTGATTTCTATGATGCATAATTGTCTGTAATACTAGTTATGACAAGATTCCATAAAGGTTCCAAATCCATTGGACGACTGTCCGGTTGTCTGGATCGTTCCACGTAGGATAACAAAGTCCTCCAACAAGGTCGCATCATCCTATACAACGTAATTACAGATGAGCATGAATGGGTCACCAACGTTAGTGGAGGCCGATCTGCTTAATGTCCAAAACTTGCACCATCGGCCTAGGATCCACAACCCCGTTGTTCAAGGCCGAAATGGCATTTGGCGTCAAAGTCACCGCCATAGTTTCAACTTTAATCTTGTGAAACAACAACTTTATTTAATTTCAACCTCTCTTCATTAAAACCCTATAGCTCCTTACTGTAATTGCAACCTCTGTTTAGAAAAGGTTTTAAATCATTTTAGAGAGCATTTTTACTCAATAAAAACTCGTTATCAGCCCAACACAAAAAATTAAGCTATCTTCACAGAATCCCTCGATTTAATTTTAATTCTAACCTCAATTCCATGCAACTAACCCAGGGGAAACCAAACCAAAAAATAAAAATATACCTTGATTTTAAATGCAGTTAACTCGAACTCTGCATTTAATTTACATTTTTCAGCGAGTTCTTTAATTTGAATCTAGTTTCGTCCTGACATGGTAAGCCTCTATTTACCTTGGTGGCTAAAAAAATCCGGTAAAAACTGCAGAACAAGGTTTTCGCATGACTTTGACTGGAGAAAATCAAATTGAGTTCCCTTGTGAACAAAAATCCCTTTGAAAATTAACCAGAAAATGAAAAGGAACAACAAAACCTGTCGTTTTGAATAAGGCGGGTAACATTCTATAAACTAAAACCCTGCAAACCTTGGATGTCTTAGTTCGAACAAAACAAAAAATGAAACAAATGACTTACAATGACTTACAGGTCGAAGTTACTGCAACTACAAAGATATTTCAACTACAAAGATATTTCAAGGAAACTAAAGAAGAAAAAACAATGAGTTTTTAATGGTAAATCTTTGACGAGTTGTATAGTAAAAATTTAAAGATTGGGAAATTACCGCTACAACGCCAGATTCAATGACTCGATTCTCCATAGGGCGCGGCTAAAAAATCTGCAAGAAAATTGATCTCCAACATCAAAACCAGGCCATAGAAGTGCCAAATAATTTTCGCCTGCATGTTATGAGGAACTCCTCTGCCCCTGTTCTGACGAACCTAGAGTATTATATTTCACCTGCCTATTCTGAGGAACCCCTCTGCCACCTGTTCTGACAAACCCAGAGCATTAAGGTTTCATTCAGCCACCACCCCGTGGCTCCCGTACCCAATGCTAATGGAACTTTATAATAAACCAGAGTTTAACACCTTGAAAACTATGCACTGAAATAATTGAAATCGCTCAAAACATAATGTCTTTGTTATGGCAGGGACATAATAATTGAGCCTTACAATTCATCTGTATGTCCCTGCCATAGAAGCTATAGCAGGGAAATAATAATTGAGTCTTACAATCCATTTTTATGTCTCTTCCATAGCAGGGACATTATGTTTTGGGCTATTTCAATTATGTCTGTGCACATTTTTCAAGGCGTTAAACGTTGATTCATTAATAAAATTCCAATTCCATTTCCTGACATTAGCATTGGGTAAGGGAGCCATGGGATGAAGGTGAGATGCAACTTTCTTGATTCAGAACAGGTGACAGAAAGATTCCTTATAACATGCAAATATAATTACAATCCATCCATTTATTATATCATAAAATGTTTTCTTCACATGTTTATTATATTACACTAATAATCACTTTCAAAGTCTACTTAAACCCATTCATCGCAGAATCACAATTTCACTAAATATTTAGGTTTGTGACGGCTTCGGGCAATTTATTTTTAGTACCAATTATGTGTGGGTTTTAGTGCAATTCTCTTATCAGCAGTTACATTACTTCGCAGCAGTGATAGTTACATTACTTCGCAGCAGTGATAGTACTTCCCAACATCTGCTGAATAAAAAAAAATCAGTTCTTTACAACAAAAACATAACGAAATTGCTCCCTGTCACTGTAAAAACAACATCCTAGAAAAAAAAAGCACAGTCCTCACTACAAATTACATCCAGCCATATGCCATTGATTGCTACAGTGTACAATTTTATTTATTTATTTTTTAATAACAACATCCCATATCCACTAACCGGTTGTTTCTAATCTTTCAAAAGTGTCTCGATGTCCATCCAAAACCTTTGCAAAAAAGATACCATCATCTATCAATGGAAGAGCATCCTTTGACAACTAATTAGCAACCTCATTATATTCTCTATAAATATGCTTGACCATATATGATTGATTATTCTTTATATAATAAGCAAGTTGATTATATTGTCACCATATAATGTGGTTTTGTTCATTAATCAATTAACTTGCTGCACATTTGTCTGTATCTAATTTTGTGTGCGCGTAATTAAATTCAAAGGTGTATACCTATTGAATATGGGCATAATTAATGATCTTTTAATTATAAAAACTAATCTTATGGTTAGAAATTGAAGATGTTGACACGACTCAGTCTCAACGCCGACACGGACAAACATGCACTGCTTAACAACATGTCAATAGGGGTTGAGTAATACATAACTCTTACTGTTATGATTCTTATTGTTGGGATGCATATGTGCCTTCCTTATCCTCAGCAGAATACAATACCAGCATAGGAAGAGAAGAATTCGAGAGAACAATCTCTTTACGTTTCACCCAGGAAAATGGCGAGCCTTACTCCAAGATGTTAGCATATTTGCAGGACCTGGAACTTTTAGTTTTCAATCTGAATCATATAGAAGCGAAATTTAAATAAATTCATACCTGAATCCATTTCATAATCGAACCCTCTGCTCCTTTTGCTGCGAGCTCACTTGCTCAGAACGGAAATCGAGTGCACAGAACCCTCTGCTGCGACCCTCTGCTGAAATCCTCTGTGCAGACTGGAAATCGATTTCTCTCTCATAACCTGCTGCCAAACGCACCTTYAGATCGATTTTKATGGGTATTMTTGAAGGTTCTTTTATAGGMAGAGAGAGGRCCGGTTTCCCCAAGACGGTTATTCTCCACCTGTCCATCAGAGTAGGAGATTCGACCATTCTGTTACCAAGACGACAGTTTTCGTAACTGTTTCTTCATATGTGTCATTTACGATTTACGAAATTACTCTTACACAAGATGCAAAGGTCAGCAATGCCCACATCCTATAGCTGTACATTAAAAAAAATAAAATAATGTTTGCTACAATATGGGATTGAAAATTCGTTGTTAAATATCTTTTTTAATGTTTTTTATAATTTTAATTTTAATTTTTAATGTTTGCTTCACCATAGGATTGAAAATTCATTGTTAAAATATTTTTCCAGTGTTCAATAGTGCACACATCGAAGGATTGAAAAATCATGGTTAAAAGCAATTTCCAGTGTACAACAGTGTGCATATAGTGAGATTTCTAGGTGCTATATTTATATATATGGTATTGATCCTCCCCACCTCAACTGCCCAGAGAGTAGGAAAATGAATGTCTAGTACACACAGCTTAGGCATCTACCTGGATTTTCCATATGCTTCATATATTCATAAAAAACTAAGAGAGGAGGAACATCAGAATTAGTTGCCAATATATGGCCACAGAAAGGAGCTCTATAGCCCGAGCTGGGGAGGAACACAAAAAGTAACAAATATGTGACATAAAAAATAATTCAAAATTGAAGTTCAAGTGTTTTAAATCTTTCATGTGTTTATCCTCCGTGCTAAAATGGAATCTAGAAAGTAGAATATAAAAAATTCATGGGATCGATACTCATTTCTTGTCTATGGTTCCAATCAACTTGTTGAATATTTTTTGTCGATAGAAGAAAGTTCAGGTATCGTGTTTGTCAAATCATTTATAACTTGAGTAAGTTCTTATGTTTTATCTATGTTTTGAGGAAATTATATCATTTATATCATTCTTGTGATATTTCTAAGTTGTATATCTCTATATCTCCCCAAGATGAAGTTCTAATGGAGAAGTGATCCTCGGTGTTTTTGGTCAAGACCACTTGTTTTACATGTTTGTAATTGTCCAATAGCCTAATTACTTAGCATGGCACTATGATGTCAAGACTCCTAACTGAGTTCAATGAGCTTGTGTTTTATTCTATTTTTGGCATTGCTTAAGCCTTAAAGTAGGAGTCCATCAATGAAATCTCTTAATTGTTGTGTTTTGTTGTAATTTTGTCTCTTATATTAAATATGTTTGATATCTTTAAAGTATTAGTTCACTCTGCAGATATCTTTAAAGTAATGAGAAATGAAGTTCCATTAGGCATCTCTAGAGCTAAACATGGATTAGTTTTGTGACATCTCTAAGCCTCGCCGAGCCATGTTGATGAGATGAAAATGGAATCCTGATTTAGTTGCGACATAACTAACACCCATAATAAATAAGCATAACATATGTCAATTCCATCACCAATGAGTTCTCAACCACTGGATGGGTGGATTTATAAAATCCAAATAACAGATGAGAAACAAAAGTGATATGTTTTCAGCCAATTATTCACCTAGAAGAAAGAATAAGATGGTCTGCACGGGTGAAAGGTTTTTTTTTTTGTAGCTTTATTAACCATGAGATTCAAGAGCTCTGTTTGATGGGTGTAACAACCATGGGGTTGAGTTAATTTCTACCTACCATTGGCACTTCCACCACCTTCTAGACAATTTCATCACCGACTTAATCACTAACACTCCAACCTCTTTGAGAGTTCTCTGGATCTTCAAGATCCTTCCAAGACCTCTATAAATAAGGGCAGATGTAAACATTTTGATATTAAGCAAAGATCAGTTCCTATGTTATTCTTCCGTGTTATTGTTATTTTTATGTCTTCCTTTGTTTCTGCCCTCTTCATCGAAGAGGGAAAAAACAAAGGAACACAAAAAAATAACAATAACACAGAAGAATAACAGAGAAATTGATCTTTGTTTGATATTAAAATGTTTACATCTATCTCTATTTATAGAGGTCTTGGAAGGATCTTGAAGATCTAGAGAACTCTCGAAGAGGTTGTAGTGTCGGTGATTAAGTTGGTGATGGAATTGTCAAGAAGGCAGTGGAAGCGTCGGTGGTAGGTAGAAATTAACTCTTCCAATAAAGCGCTGAAACGACCTACTGTCATAATTGATTGCAACATTTTCACTTGTAGTCAATTTTACACTAAACAGATAAAATGACCTCTCTTTGTGGCCCTTGCGAAAAAGAGTGGTGTATTGAAAGCCTATAATGGATTAAACTAATATTGTATATGAAGTATGATAATAGTTCCATGATTATCCGACTGTTTTGTATATGGTGGAAAGATGGGGCTTTGCTCAATCTAGATCATCAAAAATCCAATCAAAGTTATTGATTCACGGGAATTGTTTTGTATCTGGTAGAACGATGGTGTTTTGCTCAATTTTGAATTGATCTAGATCATCATAATCAAAGTTCAAATCAAAGTTCTTGATTCATGGGAATTGTTTTGTACATGGTGAATGGGGTTTTGCTCAGATCTAGATCATCAAAAATCAAATCAAAGTTCTTGATTCATGGAAACTCTGAGTTTATCTAATGGCAGAAGTGTCCTTAGACACACCTTTATTAAATAGGAAAATAAATTAGATATGAGAATTTGCAAGAGTTTACACCCGAACACCTCAACACTCTTGCAATGAGCTATATATAAGCTAAATGTCCTAACTAAATCTAGTTATGGATCACTTATTAAATAAACAAGTGTCCATTTAAAATAAATGCTATCTTAACAATCTTATAAATATACTCCTAATTTAGAGCCTAAGATATGACACCTTTCTAGAGTCCTATCTTTTACAGCAATACTCTATTTCTAAAAGTCTTCATTTATTAATCAAATGTTTTAGATTATTAACTTAATATTCTAAATTAATAATTATTTTATTCTAACTTTTTAAACTATGATATTTGTATTTTTGGATCATCTAACATTTCCCCCTATGATCCAAAGATACATTACAACAAATACCAAGTTCATCCCTGAACTTAGTAAATTTTATTCTGCCAAGAGATTTCGTGAAAATTTCAGATATCTGATCTTCTGAAGGACAATAAATTGGCTTGATGACATCCTTTGCAATGAGTGATCTAATATGATGATACTTGGTGTCCACATGCTGTTTCTTTGAATGAAAAACTGGATTATTGGAAATCTTAATGGTTGACTGGCTATCGATGAATAATGATATAACTTCTGTTCGAGAAATGCCCAAGTCCTACAAAACTCTGCATAACCAAACAATTTCACATGTTGCTTCCCATGCTGAGATGTATTCTGCTTCTCTTGTAGAAGTGGAAACTGTAGTTTGTTTCTTACAACTCCAAGACACTCTTGTTGAACCCATGTTCATTAAATAACTTGGTGTTGATGCTCGATCATCAATACTTCCAGCAAAGTCGACATCTAAAAATCCACCAAGTACAAAATTTTTAGTCCTTTTGTAAAGAAGACCAAAATCTTTTGTTCCTTGGATATATCTAAGAACTATTTTGGCTGCATTCCAGTGTCTGTCCCGTGGTTGTTGCATAAAGTGTGAAATAATACTGACTGCATAAGATAGATCTGGTCGAGCGTTTGTCAAATAAATCAAGCTGCCAATCAACGCACTATAAATAGTGATTTCTACCATTTCCCCCCCTTCAAATTTTGAAGGTTTCAAGTGTTGTTACATAGAGGTAATAGATGGTTTGCAATCCTACATTCCAAATCGATGAAGAATTTCTGCTGCATACTTACTCTGAGAAATGAAAATATGATGTGGACGATGGAATACTCCAATTCCAAGATAATAATGAAGTAGTCCCAAACCAGTCATCTTAGAACTTGCATGTAACTCCTTTTTCACTTGTGCAATATGATCATCATTGTTTCCTGTAATGATCAAATCATCTACATACATATCAAGAATCACCAGATATGGACCTTGTTGATGGATATAAAAAGTATCATCCCATTCACTTCATTGAAAACCAACTTTCCGAAGGTATTCATCCATTTTGGTATACCAAGCTCGGGGAGCTCGCTTTAACCCATATAAATACTTGATTAACTTGTAGACTTTATGTTCTTTCCCTTAAGTTTCAAAACTTGGTGGTTGTTTCATATATACATATTCTTGTAAGTCTCCATTGAGAAAAGCACTTTTTACATCCATTTGATGAACTTTCCAACCTTTCTGAGCGGCCAATGCAAGTGATAATCGGATGGTATTCCATTTAGATGTAGGAGAAAAATTTTCCTCATAATCAATGCCTTCCTGTTGCGTAAAACCTTTATCCACAAGTCCTGCATTATACTTGTCAATTTCTCCATGTTGGTTGTGTTTAATTCTGTAAACCCATTTTCATCTGATGGGTTTAACACTGGTAGGACAATCAACAATTTTCCAAGTGTTGTTATCAATTACTTCTTGATACTTGTCAACCATAGCATGTTGCCATTCTTTATGTTTTACTGCTTCTTTGTATATGGAAGGTTCAGTAAAATCATTTTCTACCAAGGAAAAATTTCCTTCACCATTCTATGATCCCCTTGTGCATGTTTTATTATTCTCATCAACCCTTACATCTTTCAAAATTTGAACTGCCCATTTTGGTAGTTGATGTTCATTTGTTTGGGGATTTGAATTACCATTATTGTAAATTGGATTAATGTAAGCTGATTTTCTTCAATCAATTGAAGATTCTAGAGGTGGAGAATCAATGTCAAATGAATTGTCGCTGCTAGGAGAGTCTGGTGAACTGTTGGAAGACCCATATGATGTTGTTGACGTAAATGGACTAGATGTATCATATTCAGATGAAGGAAAATCAAGTTCATACCAATTATGTGAATTTGGTTGACTTTGCAATTTTCCTTTTCTTTGATTGCCTTTAGTTTCTAACTTTTGAAGAAGACTGTCTATTTCTTCAGCATTCTTACTTTCGGTTCCATAAAAAATTACATCCATGCTTACAATAAATTTTCCATTGGACAAAATTCGATACCTTTTCTTCTCATTAGAATACCCAATCATTGTGCATTTCAAGCTTCTTGAGTCAAGCTTAATTCATTTTTCTTTAGGAACTAAGGCATAACACATCAGTCCCAAAACTATAAGATGTTTAACTCGAGGTTTGAAACCAAACCATGCTTCATAAGGTGTGATTTCATCCAAAGAAGAAGTTGGAGATATGTTCCTTAAGTAGATAGTTGTATGGATTGTCTCTGCCCAATCTATAGAACTTAACTTTTTAAAGGTTAACATGGATATCACCATTCCTAACAAGGTGTGATTCATTCTTTCTATGACTCCATTTTGTTGTGGAGTGTAGACATTTGTAAGATGTATTCTTATCCCATTGTCTGTACAATAAGTTTTGAATTCATTAGAAGTGAATTCCCCTCCATTATCTATCCTGAGAGTGCCTATCTTTTCTTTAACCTCGTTTTCAACAAATTGACGAAAAATCTTAAAATTTTCAAATACTTTTGACTTTTGCTTCAAGAATTAAACCCAACTTATTCTACTGAAATCATCAATAAAGAGTAAAAAATATTTGCAACCACCTAAAGAGGTTTCTAGTGGTCCACAAACATCACTGTGAACTAGTTGCAACCGCCTATTTGCACGCCATGAACTCTTTGGAAAACTCTCTCGGTTTTGTATTACGTAAATGCAAGATTCACATTTTGTATTTTCCTTTTTGAAATTTGGAAGTCCCTTAACCATCCCTTGTTTTTGCAATTGAGAGAGACTTTCAAAGTTGAGATGTCCATATCTCACATGCCACAATCTTATAGGTGAAATACCTGTACTTACTGCTCCTGCAAAGTCTGAATGCCTTGGAATAATTGCCCCTTTCATCCTTAACAGTTTTCCATCTTTATAACTCGTCATCACTGTTTTCATATTTTATTTCACTAAATTAATCTTAACTAGGCCATCTTCCATAATCACCTGACGTCCTACTTGTTGAATCATGAATAAAGACAATAAATTCTTTTTAAAGGTTGGTACATACCATACATTTGAAATCATTCTTTCTCCAATATCAGGTAAATAAACTTTAACTACACCTTTTCCATAAGGAGTATGTTTGGTATTATCTGCAAGAAAGACGAAATTAAGATAGCATTCTTGAAAATTCCAAAAGAAGTCACGTCTGAAAGTCATGTGTTGAGATGCTCCTGAATCTAGAATCCAACCATCTTCATAATCACTTTGAAAATCAATGGAAATATGTAATGTTGAAGATGAGGTAAAGACATATTTTGAACCATTATCATCTCGATCATTTGGAAACTGAGCTGTGTTTTGATGAAACTTGGAAATTTTATCAATGGAAGTTCGACAATCTTCTGCATAATGACCAACTTTGTTACATTGTGTACAAACAATTTGACTGAAATATCTTCCTCTTCCTAAATTCTTTCCTCTACCTCTATTTTGACCTCTGTTTGGAGTTTGTCCTCTTCCTTGACTGTTTCCTTGAAAATAGCCTCTGCCTTGACTATTTCCTCTTCCTTGAAAATGCCCTCTACCTTGACTGTTTCCTCTACCTTGAAAATACCCCCTGCCTTGATTGTTTCCTCTGCCTTGATTATTTCTCCTGTCTGAAAATTTGTTTTCTCTACTTTGGCTTCAACCACAACCTTGTACAAAATGTCCTCTTCCTCTGCTTCTAGAACTGTCAATTGAAGATTTACCTGTGCCGGCTTCTGTGAAAAAAACATCTTCCCCAACTTTCTTTTTCTTTCCAAAATTTTTGTTGTAATGAGATAACATTTCAATTAACTCATTAAACATAAGATTTTATAACTTTCCAGTTACTTGTTAATTTTCCAAAAAATGTGTATAGGAAGAAGGCAATCCAACAATTAAAATTGTGGTCATGAAACTATCATCTACTGCTTGAAAACCAACATTTAGTATTTCCTTCTTAATATTCTTAAGTCTGGAAATATATTCATGTACATCACCTCCTTCAGTCAATTTCTGTTGGAGCAACTTTAATTGAAGATCAACTTTCTTTGATTCAGGCTGAGCATCAAATAAATCCTTAAAAAAATTTAAAGCAGACCATGCATCAGTAGTATTTTCAATGTGAACATACATCTCATCATTAACTAAAGATTTAATTAGTGCTAATGCTTTGACATTTTTAACTTCCCATTTTTCTAATGTAGTTGCATCTGTAGGCTTATTTAGCTTAGTATCTTCATTACATATATCACGCCAAAGTTCATTGTAAATGAGAGTATTTTCAATGAGACGTTTCGATGTCTTGTACGATTTTGTGCCTTCCATTTTATCGAAGTCAGAGAACAAATTAATTAACATCGACATTGTAGTGTTGAATATTCGCACCAAAAAAGAATGAAGCAAAAATATATCAAGATGAGAAACACACCACACGCATCACACACAAAAAAATGATCTATCAGGGCTTGGCCTTGACCCTCGTATAGTCGTTGAAACATGAGAAAAAAAGATTGAGCTTCGCACTTGGCTCTAGTCAAATTTCAAGTAACTTTAAAAATTTTACTCCTTCCAATGCTTTTGCAAATTTACTCCCCCTCAAAGTAAAATTACTTTGATTTACAAAAATTTGTTACCCAAAAAATCACTTGATATGTGTGTATCATTTGATATACCTGCAAGTAAACCTTTGCCTACAAAGTCTTTTGATTGGCATTCCTCAGTGGAAGATTGGCAATGAAGAACAAATTATCTCCAGCTAAGTCACAAAAGATAGTCCTGGAGCACCAGGAGGTCAATCCTGGATAGTAGAGTGGCTGAAAGAAATAATTGTACTTCACTATTTCCTTTTAAAAGAGCAAGTAACAATAATAAGATAATTCACATGTGGAAATAAAACTATCAATAATCGAGACAAATTTGAAATGTTCGTAATTATCAATATGTTCAAAGGAACAATGGATTATTCTTCAGGCATTTCCCAACACATCACGCATCAGATCCACAGTGACAAACAATTGTGCACTTCAGCCTTTAAGCAACATACATGCACCATTTTCCTGAGAGTGTCAGTATTGTGCAGCCCCTGAGTGTTGACGAGCACCTTGAGCGTTCCGGTTAGCATATATTCATCCTGTGTTTTTTAAAAACCGCGTGCACCCTTCCAGTCCTCTAATCTAATTTAAAAATATAAAGACAAGTTGATCCCAAGGCATGACTCTCTCGATGCTTGTGAACAGACTTAGTATGAAATTATAAGATCTCTTGCGAATGGAGTGAAGAAAAAAAGTTGAGTGCTCTTGGTAAAGGTGCTATTACAGTGATTATTGGAGGCGCAGTTGGTTATTCCCCATCATGCTCAGGACTCAACTTAATCATCATTCGACTAAACTCCGACTTAACTCATTCGACTGATACCAAGCAAGCCTTGGTTGCGTTTAAGGAAAAAATTACAATTCAAAAACTTTTCAAAACCTAGCCTTCGCATCGGTTCCTTGGAATCGTGCAAGTCCTTTCAACGCCCACAGAGATTTCATTCACTTTGTTCACAATAGGAACTGTAGTTATGACCATTGGAGCATTTTTTTTTAGATTCGAATCTCATTGCCTATACAGTGAAAATCAACTACAAGACTGTACATGACCACCTGCTTCCTGAAAGGATCAATTTTTTGATGGAGTGCACTCAGGACAACAAAAAAAAATGATACATGTGTTTATCTGATCCAGGGGAGAGGGAATGCATGGACTTTTGAATGCAAGATTGTTGACAATTTACATGAGCGGGCATTACCGAATTCAGACAATTTTATCTCCGACGATTACATTATCTAACTCAGACAATTTACCTCCATAGGATTTTCATTTTGCAAAATCAGTTTTTCCGAGTCCATTTGGGCATGAAATAATTGCAGAAACAAAAAAAAAAAAAAAATTATTTTCCCTTTAAAATATTGAACAATAACTGATCAATTTACTGACAGATTATACGAATGTTTTTCCTTGGCCTATAGAGATGGAATCACCTTCTCACATCAGCTAATCTCCTCCTCAGTTCAGCTGCATTACTGGAGCTCTGATACCACAATAATGGCAAAAGTGTTCTCAAACACACTTTTATTAAATAGGAAAACAAATTACATATGAGAATTTGCAAGGGTTTACACCCAAACACCTCAACACTCTTGCAATGAGCTATATATAAGATAAATGTCCTAACTAAATCTAGTTATAGATCACTTATTAAATAAACAAGTGTCCATTTACAATAAATGTTATCTTAACAATCTTCTAACTATGCTCCTAGTTTAGAGCCTAAAGCCTAAGATACGACACCTAGTCATATCTTTTACAACAATACTCTATTTCTAAAAGTCTCCATTTATTAATTAAATGTTCTAGATTATTAATTTAATATTCTAAATTAATAATTATTTTATTCTAACTTTTTAAACTACGATATTTGTATTTTTGGATCATCTAACATTATCTAATTTAAGTATCAATGGATTTTGACATCTTGTGACAAGTTTTATCTACAAGATTAGACAGATCGATAATTGAATACTAAGATACATTATAATGTAATTCAATTGTATTACATTATATTGTAATTCAATTATAGTACATTATACTGTAATTCAACAGTGTTTCAATTATAGTGTAATTCAATTGTATTTGAATTATAAGACATTATAATTCAATTGTATTTGAATTATGAGAATTTGAATTATAATGTAATTCAATTTTATTTGAATTATGGGAAGAGAAATATTTTTAGTGTGAGTATCAACTCAACCCAACATGAAATCCAATATGCAAAGCCTTTTTAATGGAAGGCGTATGACCAATGATGTTAGGCACGCACTGCAATGTGTAATAATAATGAACAACCCATATGATGTTAATAATCGATGTGGAGTGTCTAGCATTATGTTAATAATGCATGTGGAGTGTGAGTATCAACTCAACCCAACATGAAATCCAATATGCAAGGCCTTTTTAATGAAAGTCTTATGATCAATGATTATAGGTGATTCTATGTTAGGTACACACTGCAATGTGTAATAATAATGAACAAACCATATGATGGTAGTAATCCACGTGGAGTGTTTCACATTATGTTAATAATCCATGTGTAGTGTTTTCCATTATGTTAATAATGGATATGAAGTGTTTGACATTATGCTATGTGATGGTGCTAGGGTCCCACCTCCTAGTCGTGTTAGGAATGGTTGTTACTTTCAACCCATATGACATCAATAATCCATGTGAAGTGTTTGACATTATGCTACGTGGTGGTGGTAGGGTCCCACCTAGTCATGTTACTAACAATTGTTACTCTCTTTCTTAGTAAATATGTTACTCTCTTGCTTATTAAAGATCTTAGCTTCGCACCGTGATATCTATCCTCAAATGAACTAATGGAAGTACCAACTCAACTTAATTAAATATGTTACTCTCTTTCTTATTAAAGATCATAGCTCCACAACGTGATATCTATCCTCAAATGACCTAATGGAGATACCAAGTCAACTTAATGTAAAAAGAAGGTAGTGGATATCCATACCATAGATGATGGAAATGATGGAAGGTGGGATCATTTGTGAGTGCCACCTACCATAAGATCAACACTCACAATGGAAAACAAACATATGTCATATGAGTTGTCATGTTATTCCACTTGGTGATGATTGACATATGCCATCCTACATGCATTCCATTAATCTTTTTAGTCATTGAACCAAGCTAGCATTCACATTGACTGAATGATATTTATCCTCTTCTCTCTCTAAATTAGACTCGTCATGCCTTTATCATGTAGTACTTGTAAATTTACATTGATTCAGTGCAACGAACTAACCTAGTATCGATGCATCTAAGGAAAGCCCATGTGTATAAGTAAAATGGTTTACATATACAATCTTGAACTAAATAAATCAACTTTGTGATACATCAAATTCATGTGTGCATGACATGACATAAAGGGTGTAGTATTTATTATTCATGAGAAAATTAACAATAAGTAGTGTTAATGCGGATTGTATGACATAACAATATGTTAATAATTCACTATTAATAAGTAGCGTTAATGTGAATTGTATGACATAACAATATGTTAATAATTCACTAGTGTTACATAATTGGCTATGAAGTTACATATCAATGGAATTTTATTGTATTTTTTTATTGTATTTGAATTATCAAGATATATCTTAGTGGAGTTTAATTGTATTTGAATTATGAGAAGAGGATAAATATTTTTCAATGGAGTTTCATTGTATTTGAATTATCAAGATATATCTTAGTGGAGTTTAATTGTATTTGAATTATGAGAAGAGGATAAATATTTTTGAATGTGAGCATCAACTTAACCAATATGCAAGGAATTTAATGGAAAGCTTATTGCAAATTATGGTAGGTGGATACTACAATGTATACAACACATATTAATGTTGATCATTATGTATGATGCTAATTCATGTGGATTTTTAATCCTATTCCATGCCAGAATTGTAGTATGGTGCCACCTCCCATCCATGGTACTAATGGTTGTTACCCTCCTCATTGATTAGATCAAGTTTGGAACTTGGAACTCCATAGAATGATCTTTATCCTCAAATATCATAATGTGGGTACCAAATTAGTATAGGATGGGTACTAGCCATACATGTCATGGATGATGGGAGGTGGAATTGTCACATGAGTGCTTAGCATGACATTAACATTTACAATACATAGTATAACATTAACATTTACAATGGAAAACACTCATATGGGTTTTTGATGTTATTCCACTTTGTAGTAATTGACATATGTTGCATGTCATCTTACGTCATGTGCCTTCCACTAATCTCTTCACAGGTTGAATTGAGATGGCACTCACGTTTGAAGATATTTATCCTCTTCCCTTTCTAAATAAATGGTAAAGAAAATGTGACTTCTAAATAATGTATTACTTATAAATTTATGCTAATTCAATGCAAACCTATTATCCTCTTCCCTCTCTAAATACATGGTAGAGAAAATGTGGCTTCCAAATGATGTTTTACTATGTTTTACTTATAAACTTGTGCTAATTCAATGCAAACCTACTACTCCAACATCGAAGGAAGGCCCGTGTATAAGTAAGGTGGATTATAGGTACGATATTGAAGTAAATAAATTAACTTCATGGGTGCATGACATGACATAAAAGGTATATAATATTAATTATGGAAAAATTAAAGAATGAGTAATGTTAGTGTGAATTGTATGGCAATAATTCATCACTTAACAATGTGAGAATGGATGGTGAGTAAGACATGATTCTTATTGTTGGGATTTAGTTTATAGAGGATATATTCATTCCACATAAACACTATCACCATATCTATATATCAAAATACAATACAATATCATTGTAGGAAAATAAAATTGGAGAGGATAAATACAATACCATTGTAGGAAAAGAACATTGGAGAGGACCAATACAATGCCATTGTAGGAAAAGAACATTGCAGAATATCAATCTCTTTACTGTGTTTCCTCCCTTGTGGGAGGATACCACTAAAAGTTGAAGAGGGTCAATATAATACCCTTGAAGGAAAGGAACATTGGAGAGGATCGATTTCTTTACTTTTTTTTTTTTTCCTTGTGGGAGGAGATTACTTAAACCTACTATAGGGCAAGTTATCCTATGAAAAGGTTAAGATTTCCCACATTTTACAAGTCCATATAATTTTTAATTCTTTATGTTTTCAATGACATGGAATAATAATTCATTTTTAGACAAAATCAATTTTTAGTGTTGAACATTGTTCCTTTAACCTCGGACTATGTTATGGGTGTCATCCTCACTTAGCAGGGATATCTAGTATCCTATCATAGTGAAACACAATCTGATGTTGTTCGCAGATATCCCACCTATGAAAAGTATATGTAATTCATTCTATAGCTATGTTGACAATGGAACATTATATTTTTGGTAATGAAACAATCATCTAAACTGATCACAAGACTCTACAATTCATTCATACATAATCAAAGCTACAAAGTGATCGCCATAAAAAATAGTCCAAATACATACAAAAAATATACCTTAACATGAAGTACAAGAAGGGAAGTATCAATTATATTGTAGAATACCTAAGTTGACCCTCGATTGTGGCACTCACCACAATTCTTAACTGATGTGTGAATGAGACCCATGGGTGGCCATAATTATACAACAATGACTCTGACTTTGTTGCTACTTATCAGAAACTGAGCATCGAAAACTAAGTTATGGACTTCCACCTCTAGGATGTGCTCTTGTGTTATCTATGACATATTTGTTTTCCTTCAATTAAGCATGCAATTCAATTTGGGAGGAACATCATAGTCAGGTGGCACGACACTTTGGTGTGGAGAAGATAATAATAGTACTTCAGAAGAATTTCTACTACCTAAAGCTTCAACAAAATGTTGGTCAGTATATCAGGTCATGCACTACTTGTGCCATATCTAAGCTATTCATTAAGAAGCAAGGGTTGTAAACTCCTCTTCCCACCACAGACAAGCATTGGGAGTCTATCTCCATGGATTACATGTCACTTTTTCCCTCCACCAAACATGGTCATGATTGTGTTTTTTTGGTTGTCGATGGGTTATTTAAGATGGCCATTTTGACACCACGTAAAAGATTATCACAATAGACGCCATTGCTAGGATATCGTTTTATCAAGTTTGGGTTCATTGTGGGATATCATGGACCATTATTTTAGATGGGGACATCAAGTTCCTTAGTACTTTTTGGTCCAACCTATTGTCTCTTATGGACACCATATCGACCATACTGACTACCTTTCATCCCCAAACATAAGGACAACTAGATATGATCAACATAATTATTGTGCATATCCTACTCATATACGACTCCAAGCATCCATGTACATTGGATGAGATCCTTCCATATGTTCAACATAGCTACAATAGAGCCCTCCATAGCTCAATTAGCAGCAATCCTTTTTAGGTGTGCTTAGGGTTTTAGCCATTATCCCCCATTGATGTAGTTATGCTCGTTCCATCTTCCCCAAAAAATTCCTCCCATGCTTAGACTGAGGGAGAGAGAGAAACCAAATTTGTTGAATGGATCAAACATCACCAACAACAGTTTCATGATATCTGGGGGAAGGCCAATTCCAAGTATAAGAAAAAACATGACCAACATTGGTTTCCTCACAAGTTTCAAGTTGGTGACAAGGTGTGGTTTAATTTGTAGAAAGAGTGCCTCAGATCCCCCCACAGGAAGATCATACCACTCTAATATGGGCCTTACACCATAAAAGAGGTCGTGGGTGACAATGTTTTCAAGTTAAGTATTCTTCATTTCCTTGTCTTGCACCCAATATATAATGTGAAGTTGCTTCAACCATATTTCCCACCTTTGTTAGACACCTTGGAGGTGGCTGAGAAATTGGCCCCTACATAACTCAATCCCAAGTACATTTTGCAAGATCTGATGGATCGTATCATGGACACCAATATGAATGGCACCTGCTAGCAAAACATACAAATATATCACGTTGTCAAAGAAAGATATCTACTTTAGTAAGGCATGTGTCTCACCAAGGTTTAGATTCTACAAAAGTTTCCCCATATCATGAGGTAGCTTGATGTAATGGGGACGATTGCTTCCTAATGGAGAAGAGTTGATCTAGGTGGATATTGGCTGCCACCCACCTCTTCCACTGACTCATCATGGTTCTCCATCTTTGTTTTTTTGTTATGATTTTTGGGTCCTAAACTTCCAAGGTCGTTTTGAGGCCCTAAAAGATGTTCTTTATCTATTTGAGGGCCTATAGCTTCCATGGCATGCCCAAGACTTATAAAAAATTTCACTTCTTGAGTATATCTTTCCAATGAGCTACTAAATGCCCAAATGGAGATTGCATGCAAAAGTTGTGCCCTCAGGAAGTTGTCGCATCAACTAACCACCTTAGGGCCTACAAAAATTTTAGTGCTTCACCTCGTAGGGTTAGGGTTTTGGATGTTCCTTCTTTATATTAGAATACATTTATTGGATTCGATAGTTTTACCTCTTTGTGAATGAGCAAAACCAACATCTCTTTCTCTTCATAGATAAGCTAGTAGCATTAGACTACCTAGTTTGTGTTCTACAATATTCTACTATTTTATTCATTAACAGAAGTTGGGTTTCACTATATTTTTGTACTCTGTGGGATATTTCTTTGTGTGTTTTATTTCATTCTAAATATAATCTAGATCATAGACATAATGCACATTTATCTAAATTGGTTTCCTTTGAACTTTTAGAGATCAAAAAGCCTATTAATGTGGTGGTGTGATCTAAAATGGATCCAAGCCAATGAATGTTTGTAAGACTCATTACCTTCAATATCAATTCAARAATTAATGAAGGTCACAACATTGAAATATCTGTGTTCACATTTGTTTTCATCAATACTTCCCTCGCTCACAACAACGGGTTTCATTAATTAATTAGAGACTTGGATGCGAGGGGTTCTGTAACCTTATTTGCATCTTTGTAACGTAGTGATGACCTCATTTGATTGACGAATCAATGAAGTTACTCTTTAATATATTATTTTTTGAACTACTCCAAAATCTACGTTCTTTCTCTTTAGTACAAGGTCATATGTACAAAGTTATACAGATATGGTGATAACAATAGTGGCTTCTAGAAGGGAGACAACATACCTTTATAGTGACATGAAATTAAGGTTAGAGTGAAATAAAACGATAAGAATACTTTTTCTCAAGACGTATGGCCAACATGCACTGGTTAATGACGTGTCAATTGATTCTGATTCTTCTTATTGGGATCCATCCTCAAAGGAAGCATTGGGAGAGGATTGATCAGTTTACCTTTCATGGAGGAAAATTCCAGGCCCGACTACTTCAGGTGTTATCGCATCGAAAGGTAAGGATGTGCTATGTTCTACAACCTCTACATTTTAATTGATTTTCTATGTTAATGTAAGGACTGCCCACATTCCCCAACCATTGCATTTTTTTTTTCACAACAAAGTGTAAATGATAGTTTATTTTTAGTGTTGAAATCAATTTTCAATGCCAACAATGTGTTTGTACTTGTGAGAGTATATGTATACAGTGTAATTTCTCGTCTCTATGATATCGAAATGCTACTCATATTTTCCCGCCTCGTCAATTTCCTTGGAAATGAATGACCCCTCGAGAAACCTTAAGTATCGACCTGGATTTTCAATATTCTTTATATATCCACAGAGAACTAACAGATGAAAGAAAATCAAAATTAGTTCATAATATTCAACCCATATATACCTCCCCTTCTAATGTACATCCCCATTTTATATATGTTTATATACATTACCCCATATATATATATATATATATATATATATATA
>SNQJ01S0064353.1:66615-98688 GCA_010110895.2 Picea sitchensis
TCTCGTTCCTACATGATGCCTAAACATTCATTGAATAAAGTATTGTGACGATGTCAATCGTGCTCTCTACTTATGCATCCGGTCTTCTCTCTGTTGATTAATTTTGACAGTTCAAAATTGTTGTCATGACCTCCTTAAAATAATCCTTTTATATGCATGAAATGCCACTTAATATATAGAGATTTATCACATATGTCCTTAATGTTTATTAGATAACCGCATCAAATCAACACAAAAGCAGATGTGCATTGTAAGCTTCCATTGGTGTTCTTGGTTGTTTCAAGTTTTTAGTGATAAATGGTGTTCTTGGTTGTCTCAATTTTTTGTTGACAAATGGTATTCTTAGCTGTCTCCATAAATATTTGTCTCTAATTTTAGGTAAAAAAAAATATGCATTCATTTAAAATATATGTTTCTTATGGTCATTTTCATTTTTGGAAGGCAGATCTTTGAGTTCTTTAAGATTCAACAACGTTGAAGGACCATGAAAGAACATTAATAAAATATAAAGTTTTTATTTATTAGAAACCCTATATGTGATATCTACATTAATTTTCCACACCAAACTTTATGATAATATTCATTTAGGGCGAAAGATCTATTTTGACAAACACTTTACATTTTTCATAACTTTCCTTTAAAATATCATTCTCGTTGATACGTCTACTAGCATCATCTAATATTTTCTTCTCTAGTGTTGGTAGAACTTAAATTAAAAACTAAGATAAATCGTATGCCATGTCGACCACGTAATGCAATGAGTGTGTCCCTTGGGATGAACTTTAGTTCTCTTTGATACCTTTTAGAAAACACCTTCTAATATTTGTAACACCTTCTACGTTTCTCTAATTCATAACTCATTATCTTGTTATCTGTTTTCATGGATTTCAATGTACAAGTGAACAAGTTAAACAGGTGTTGGATTTCACATATTTACAAGTTCATGAAATGTTCATAGACATTTCATGGTTATTTTCATGTTATCTCTCCATTTCAATCATTTGGGTAGTCTCTTATATTTTTTTATTTTTATTTTTCCAGCTTATTTCTCTTATTTACGAGTTGTGATTAAAGGGTTTCAGGGATGCATATCCATATTTTTAGGGTTGTTTATAGAACATATAGCATAATCTTTCAGTTATGAGGATGGGTAAGTCCTAGGCTTCAGTTAGTCTTTCAGTTATGAGGATTACAACCCTACTAGGATTCGAGGGAGGACGATAAGGGAGAGGAGAGAACTTGGGGAAGGGATTTTGGGTTTTTGGAAGTTAAGAAAATTTGGGGGAAGAAGGAGGAGGAAGAAAGGAAAGAAGGAGTTTTAGTGAATATTTTATCTTGAGGACTCTCACAAGGACACAGTTGTTGCTATGAATTTTGTGCTCAGGGGTGAGGAAACCACAAGGATTCTTGGAGCTATGGAGCTGAAGAGGTTCTTCCTAGTTGGTTGAGCTCAGGTTAATACTCAATTTGGGCAGGATCAACATCATCAACAACATCATCAACAACATCATCAACCAAGAAAGGGATAAATCAACTAAGCTTCAGGTTGAGCTTTAGGTTGAGGTAAATACCTTATGCATTTTTTGCTATCATTATATTGTTGTTAATTATTATATTATTGTTAATATATTGTTGTTGTTATGCTAGTATGTTGTTGTTTCTATGTTGTTAGTTATTATGTTGTTAGTATAATGTTAATTATTAAGTTGTTAGTATGTTGTTGATGTTAAACTAACAATTATTATGTTGGTAGAAGAGTATCAAGAAAGAATATTCTAAATTAAGTAGCAACAATTAAAGAAGTAGATTAGAAATAATTTATGTATTTATTTATTTTTATGAGGCTCTGTAATGAAGGCCTCTACAATATTGTTTTCTCCATGATTTGTAGATGCAGAAATGTCAAGAACTAATATAGACCTTATGTCATCCTTGAGCATACACCAAGTTATGCTTCTAGATACTAATGGAGAAGCTCAAGTATATGTAACAAGAACTTCTCAATGTTATGCTCAAGAAATTTATTTCAAATCTTCTTGGCTGAGTTTGTCAACACAACTAGTTCTCGAAATGGATATTGGTGGAGTAGAAGAGTACCATTGTAGATAATAAGTTAGACAATATAGTGCTTGAGCCAACGATGGTGTGAGATTATTTTTATCAAAGACATGGAAGACATATAATTATGAGAATGACCATATTGCAATTCATAGTTACTACTCCTCCAAGAGCCACTATTAAGAATTGCAATGAAAATATGATTTACTTTGTATTTTAACAACACTTAAAAGTATTGGGTATTGTGTAATTTAGTGCAAAATTGAACATAGAGAATTGGTTCATAAACCATATCACACCATGTGCATGTCTAGAAAGTGTAGAGAAGCTTGGAATAGCCACCATATGATCTTCACACTAGTTCCTTGAAGGTAGTTTGGGGAAAATCTAATGAAGGAAAAAACATTTTTAGTGGATTTTCTTATTGTTTCGTAGATTTTCTTAAAGAGGTAAGAAAGATCAAAATATATTAAATATTTCTAAATGCTCATCCATTTTCATGGCCTGGGAATCAACTATAGTCCCTTCCATTTATTTCATATGGCCACAATATGTATGCTCCTTTCTATCATCTCACTCAATGATCCCTAAATGGTAGGCCTATGGCCTGTGAACATGGATCTCCAAAAGTAGATCCTGTGAAGGATTAATAAATAGATTTCTTATCTCTACAAATAATTACAAGAAGGGGAGTATAACTATGTTCATGAACATGGATATCATGAACAGGGATCCTTTGAAGGATTAATAAGTAGATTTCTTGTCTCTACAAATAATTACAGGAAGGGGAGTATAACTATGTGCATGATTTCTGTTGGAAACTTATCTTTGTGTTGTTCTTCTCTCAATTAATTATTTTATATATATTTTGGTGCTTCTCCTCATTCTTTAACTTGTCAGACTATCAATGAAGGTTGGTTATGCCAAGAATAATTGTTGGACACATAATAGTTGTGATTGCATTACTTGTAACAATATTGTAAATATGAAGAAATGTAGGTGATAGGAAGAGTCATCCATTAAGGAAGACCAACAATCATTTACTTTTTCTTTACTCACCTTTCATGTCAATGCAATACACAAAAATGGAGTTACATTTTTTTCAAATGATTAGCCTTACAGTGGTATCGGAGCACGAGTTAACTCCATGATTTCCCTTGGCGTTATCTTCCTTCCTCATGCGTAGAAAACTCCTTCGGACTCTTGACTATCCATCTGTTGATTATCTAATCGATTTTTGTAGAATGTACACACTAGGGTTTCTCTCCCTCATTTATCTCATGCCTATGGTTGTTCACATGGGTGGTCCTTGACAAAACTCATGCCCCCATCATATGTCCATTTTTCTTTGCTCACAGGATGCCTTATCCAAAATTTGGAACCCACGACTAATAAGTATATATTATTTCTTACTTGTTTTGTCACATGTCCATGATTTTTTCATCGAATTATTATTCCCTATCTCATGCTCACACAAAAACTAATTGATTTTGCAACCTTACCCTAATTTCCATGCGTTCCAACAATGACTCTTCCTCTCTAAAATATTTTGGTTGGCTCTCTCTAACCTCAAGAAAATACCGATGCCAAAACCCTATGCTACATCCACCATACTAATTTTCCTAAGACAAGAGGACTTGGGTGCCAGTCCTCAATTCCCAACCACTTGGCCTTCATTGTTGGTGTGAATAATAAAACTGGTAGGGTGAGAGAGGCCTCAACCCAAAATATTTTAAGTGATATACTGCATCCGAATCAATGTTCGTTATCCAAGGACTACCTGTTATGCATCATGTTCACCATTAGGTTTGTTGGTTGTGTCGACTATGATCAATTTGGAAAACCACCCAAAGATTTCATGACTAACTGAGTGCGACCAATTCATCCACTTGGAAACCGAGTCAAGTATAGCCATTGGTTATGGTTCTTTGACTCAAGGTTATCAAATTGTTCTACCTGTAATTTCAACATGTTGCATATGTAGCATCCCAATTCAATCCTATTGCATAACTCAAATTCTCATAACCATGTGTGCTCTTCCCATGAAAGGTGAAATTTTTTAATGCCAAATGAAGATGTTGGGTATCAACACATGGACTTAATTCTCTCTTATGCACTTGTCGACTTACTTTCAATTATGCCTTGAGAAACAAGTGAAGCATTGTATTCATTTTAACCATTCCTTGGTGCACCTTCTACACCTTTGAGACCCCTCTACTCCATTTGGTATCATGGGTTTTGGAAGCACTTCATTTGATGGACAACATGGAGGTAGTAAGAGAAGACTTGGAAAGAAGAATATCAGAGGCATGGGGGGTGGCATAATATCTGTCAAACATCTGATATTCATTGTACTTGTTGCGAAAAGAATGGGTCACATGAAGCGACTTATTGCAAAGTTCCATGGGAGAAGATCAGAGGAGAAAGAGGTAAAACTTAAAAACCAACAAAAGGTAAAGCACCTGCTGATTAATTTCTTTCCCATTGCAATATAGCAGTAACTGAATATTTGTTTACTGCTTCAATTTCTTCTTGGGGAGATGCATGGATTCTTGACACATGTTCAACCTCCCACATGAAATTTCAAAGAGACTTCTTTGAATAATTCGATGACAATGTAGATGGCTTGGTGTATTTTGAAAATATATCAAGTCTCAGACCTTCAGGAATGGGCACCATTAGGATTAAGTTTCCATGACTCCCTTAGTTTCTTTTGCACAATTTACTCTATCTTCTCAAGATGCAAAGGAGCTTATTTTCCCTTGTGCACATCAGACAACAAGGCCACTATGTTCATATGTTCGATGGAAAAGTTGAAATACGAAAGGATTTTGACAACATTTTTTTCATGACCATAATGTAAGATGGAAGACTGTTGAAGTTGAAAGGGAAATATGCCCATACACAAAATGTTGCATACCTCTCTCATCACAATGCAGGTATAATGACATCTAGTCTTTTGTGACATACTAGATTTGCCCATATTAATTATGACAATATTCGTTTGTTGAGAAATAATGGTGTTTCGGGTTTGCCTACTATTCCTAGGAAATTGAAGAAATGTGATGCTTGTATCCTTAGAAAACACAACAAACAACCCTTTCATGATTCTACTTCTATAGCTTGTAGAAAACTTGAATTGATTCATTTTGATTTATGTGTCCCTATGCCTATTCCTTCTGCAAATGGACACAAATATATCATGACTTTTATTGATCATTACACCATGATGTATTGGGTGTACTTGATGAAAGATAAATCACAAGTTTTTGAAACTCTTGAAAAATTCCATGTATGGGTTCAAAATGAAGCTCAATATTGTATTGGCTCTCTTCGCATTGATAATGGAAGAGAGTATATATTTAATGAATTTCAAATCTACCTTCACCAACATGGGATCAAACATCAAACCACAGTTCCTTACAATCCCCAAGAAAACAGTGTGGATGGACGAATGAACATGACACTCCTAAATATGGTTTGGTCCATGATGTTTTTCAAGAATGTTGAATTGATGTTTTGGGTTTTTGTAGCTCTATGTGCAGTTAATGTAAAAAATAAGTGTCCATATCATTCTCTTAAAAACAAGACTCTATATGAAATGTGGTATGGCCAAATTCCTTCAGTGAGGCATCTGAGAGTCTTTATTTCCACCTGTTATGCCTTGATTCCTAAGGCACAAAGAAGCAATCTTGATGCAAGGGGTCAAAAGTGCATCTTCTTTGGGTACTCAAATACCACCAAGGGATATTGTATTTATGATGAGACAAACAATAAATTCATCCTTTCGATAGATTTAATATTTTTTGAATCCTCTAAGAAAGATGAAACTGTTGAGAGACAACTTGACCATCTGGACAGATTCACTCATGTAAAGACATATCATGAATTTGATGATGAGATTCCACATATTGAAGGGGGGATCCTTATCTTGGTTAAATCTCTGAAATGTCCTTTTGAAGCACCATATTCCCTGTCAATGTTTCATCGAAACCTACATCGAAGATCTAGATAAAGAAAATACAAACTAATCTTATCAAGAAAAGGATGAGAGATTCAATATGGAAGAATGAGAAAATATATTCACGGTACTCCAATGAGCTCATCAATGAATGATGATTGATACAAATGATGATCAATATAATACATGATACAATGAATGAGTGGAATACAATCATATAGGGAAGAAAATTCCATAATTAAGAAAAACAATCAAGAAGTTTGCTTTACTTAGGAATTCATGCATGCATAATCATGATGGTCTAAAATAGAACTAGTTAGTTAACACCTATTGAACTAGTGTGCGGAAAATAGAAATTTCTCCAACACCCCCCCTGAACATCACTATGGAGTAAAAATGAATCCTTGTGACTAGGTGATATTAGGTACACATGTACAATGAAACTAATGAACACTGAATAAAAATGATGAAACAGGGAAAACAACGTGGGAACAAACCCNAAAAAGACAATGCATAAAAAGAATAAAATGAAACTTCTAGCAAACTATGTTCTTTACTCCAAGATGATCCCGTAAAGTCTAAAAATTCTGATCACTAAAAGTATTTGTGAAGATGTAGAAATATTTATGGATATGATGAAGTCCTTTGGAAACCTTTCTCGCCTTGTACCTCCTGATCCTGTGGACCCATCTGCACCTGAAAATATTTCTTTCTGGTGGAAGTGGAACTAGATCCCAAGTCATATTCTCTAGGAGTGAGCCATACTCCCCTTGCATGGCTTCTTTCCATAATTGATTTTCCACAAACTTACCATAGGTAAGTGGATATGAAGATTGAACCATATAGAAATGCATGGGAATTGTTGGTTCATAAGTTGAAAGTACATGAGAAGGAACCTCATGCTGAGATCAAGTACTCCTAGAATACAATGGATTCTCTACAAGGACASCTACTGCCTGAAGTGTTGAATGTGCCCTCCTGGAATCTATTGAAGCTTCGACGTTGGCTCCCTATATGGATATACTACCTACTTATTTCCATGTACATCATCCGAGTGTATGGAATTATCTTCGATGTCTGGAACTGATGGAAGAACAAGAGTATCTGTATGTTGCACTGGAGATGCATGCAAAGTACTCTCCTTATGTGTAGGTAGAAAACATGATTCATCGTCAACAAAATTGGTGAATTTATACAACCTTGATTTATGATCCACCTTACCAATTGCAATGATGGAATTGACATGCATGTCAAGTACATAAACTAAATCTGGTGTAAATTCAATGGTTTTTTCCTTTCTAAGTGATATGATAAACCGAGATAATATGCATAGAAAGATTTGGAACATGTAAAACATTCTCAAAACTTCCATTAGGGAGTTCCAATCTCCCCTCTCCTACTACTGCTATTGGAGTATCATCCCCCATGAGAACAAGGGGTCTTGAGCATGAACTAAAAGAACTGAAAAATTTATCTTTTGTTGCCTTATGATGTGATGCGTTAGAATTTATAATACATGAATCTAATGAGGAATTAATTGCAACAAGAGCATTATGATTACCTTTATTAGGAGTAGGATCTTTTTCCTTCTTCTTCTTGACTCCTTCTAGAATGAAGTTTCCAAGGTTTCTCTACTGAAGTACTTGTGCCATAAGATTGACTTGCTTCTTCATGCATGTGGATTATTCATGATTTGGTTTATTGTAGTAAGTGAATTTCTTTCCCTTCTTCTTCTTCTTGCAATATGAAGAGTCTTTGGAACCTGAAGAATCCTTGAAGGGTTTGGAATATCCCTCCTTCTCATTATGTTTCACCATTCCTTTATGTTTCGATGATCCTTTTTAATATTCCATGGTGAGTGCATGTTCTTTCAGATCCTTTATTAGGCCCATTTGAATGATTTTTTCCTGAGCCTCATGTATGAGAGAATCAATGAATTGATCCATGGTAGGCATCTTCCAATTTTTTCGCATGAGATATCTGCCATAATGGAAAGTGGAAACATAGACAACATATTCTAGTCCTAGCTTGGCCTATATTGTTAGAATAAGTTGGTCCACTTCTTGAGACTTATCAATACCACAAGATGCTAAGCTCAATATCAAATATTTAAACTTAGTAAAGAAATCTTGTATGTTATCAAAACTTTTAGGATCCAAAGTATTCAACTCTAACTCAAGCATATGACCTCTCATTTGATCCCACTTTCCAAAGAGGATTTCCAAAGTGATCCATATTGCATTTGGAGTCTTGCATGCAACAACATGAAACCATAAATTAGTTGAAATCAACTCAATAAGAAGTCTTGTGGCCTCATCCTTTCGGTTTACCCATATGGTCTTCTCAATTGCTGATGTATGTTTTGTTTCTCTCCACATTGTCAAATTGTGTAGTCCTCTCCTTTTGAGTAAGAATTCATCCTTGGGATTCCAATCAAAATAGTTGTATGGTGAGAATATTACCACCAAGTTTGACTATAGAATTGGTGATGTATCCATCTCTCCCACTGCTTATGAGAAACCCTAAAATTCGTATCAATTTCAGGAGATGATATTCCGACTTCCTTTCTGAGAAAATGGTGAGCAATTTTATCAAACGATTGAAAACCCATTCCAAAATGGGTCGATTTACCTTGAAATCAAAATTTTTCCTCAGAAAATGAATACTTTGGGAGAAATTGGGATTTGAGTGGCATGGATTTTTCTTAGATAAAAAATCACGTCTCTTTTCAAGAAACAATTTTGGGGAACAATGTTTGAGCAAATGGTGAGGCATTTTGCCAAACGGTTGAAAATACACTTGCAAAATGAATTGATTTACGTCTCATGCAGGGTTTTTTTCTTATAAAGTCAATATTTTGGGATAAATAGCTTTGTCTTTTACATGTATTATGCTTATAGAAAATTCAATTTTCCTTGTTCTTTGGCTTGATCCAAGTGGCTTAGATATGATACCATGTCAATGTTTCATCAAAACATGCATATGAGATCTAGCTAAAGAAAATTAAAACAAATCTTATGAAGAAAAGGATGAGAGATTCAAAATGGAAGAATGAGAAAATATATTCACAGTACTCCAATGAGTTGATCAATGAATGATGATTGATACATATGTTCATCAATACAATACATGATACAATTAATGAGTGGAATACGCTCATATATAGGGAAGAACATTCCATAATTAAGAAAATAAATCAACCATATAGCTTTCCTTAGGAATGCATCCCTGCATAATAGTGATGGTCTAAAATAGGAAGTCTAAAATAGAACTAGTCAGTTAACTCCTACTGAACTAGTGTGTCAAAAATAGAAATTTCTCCAACATTCCCCACATGAAGAAGTTCATGCCACTTCATTAGAGAATGAATTTCATTTGGGTKTTGTGATCGAGAGGAATGAAAAGTTGAAACTTGATGAGAAATCAACACCATATCAATCAACTGAGMAACCTAGATCATCTCATAAAGGTCCAACAAAATGGATCACAAAAACATTTGAAAGTGTTCATCCCGACCAGGCCGGAAATATAGGAACCACAATGTCATCAAGACAATATGGAGGTAATGTAGATAATTCAAACTGATGTGATGGATATGAAATGGATGTTTCATATAATTGTGAGTTGAATTTATATACTAACATTGAACGAAATTACTTTGAATAAGACACTTCTCATGATGAATGTAAATAAGCCATGCAAAAGGATAACGAAGCTCTCATAAAGAATGGGACATGGAATTTGGTGGATCCTCCATCCGCAACCAAACCAATAGGATGCAAGTGGGTATTCAAGAACAAGTACATATCAGATGGCTCACTTGACAAGCACAAAGAAAGGTTCGTGGAAAAAGGATTTTCACCAAAAGAAGGTGTTGATTATGAGAAAAATTATTTCCCCACAACAAAATGGGATTCCATCCATACTATATTTTCCATGGTAACATAGAATGGATGGAAAATTCATCAAATGCATGTGAAGACTTATTTCTTGAATGAATAATTGAAGGATAATGTTTTCATGTCTCAACTAGAAGGATTTGTTGAGAAGGGACATTAACATAAGGTATGTAAGCTCATCAAATCCTTATATGGCTTAAAACAAGCATCGATAGGATGGTATGAAAATTTAATTGAGCATCTTATGAAATTGAATTCCAAGCATTTCAATCTTGATGATGCAATTTTGTTTGTCAAGAAAGTTGGAAAAATTGTTGTATATCTTGTAGTATGTGTATGTGATCTGTTTATAATAGGGAACAATGAAAGCTACATTGTATCCATAAAGAAATAGTTGAATAAAGGCTTCAAGATAACATATTTGGAACATCCTCACTACTATTTGGGCATTGAGGTGATTCAAAATCCAAGGTTTATAGTCATCTCCCAGAAGTACATTGGAGAATTGTTGAACAAGTTTGATCTAGTGGAAGTAAGATAGATAATACTTCCTAAAAGATGTCTATACTTGGTTGCATCCTTAAATTCATTCCCTTCTTCTGATGCGAGTTTCAAATTTTGTTCCATTGGAGTAGAAATGAAACAAAATTTTTACTCCAATGTACTCCTATTTCTACTCCAATGGAAAAGAATTTGAAACTCACATCAAAATAAGGGAATGAATTTAAGGATGCAACCAAGTATAGACAACTTGTTGGAAGTATTATCTATCTTACTACCACCAGACCAAACATTTCATTTATTGTTGGGATTCTTTCTTGGTTCATGCAAAAGCCTTGTGAAGGACATTGTTTTGGACAGAGGTACTCTAAGGTGGATGAATTCAACCTTCTTACCACATATATCGCATGGGGTTGCACATGTGGTACTTGATTGCATGAGTCCATTTTTGGCAGGTTGATATCTTGATCCTATCCTTCAAAAGGTTAGGACATTGATAGAGACAACTTATAGAAAGGGATGAAAATTAGCTTATGTGGTGGATCGTCATGACCTAGTTGTTTCTTTAGAGAAGAATATCACGATTGATGGTGCTTCGACGCTTAGAAGTTTTTTCTTATTGTTCTTTGGTCAATGAAAAGTGAGATACTTCTTGGGCCTATGGTATATATTTGGTGGATGCATCGTCTGATCCTAGTTCATAACAGACTTATAAATATTTAACACATGGTCCCTTTTTATTATGACTTTGGTTTGATGAGTTTTACCAGGAGAAATGACCACGGTCTGACAATTTTATGAAGTGTACCCTCATTGGTACAAATATGAAGACAATCATATTATTATCTTGATGGACCACCACTATATGCATTAAAGTATAATTTTTTTAAAGTGGATAAATACCCTTATACATTGAGTGATATCTTGACCTCCATGAGATATGGCACATTGAGTACTTGATTAAAATATTATAAAGAAACCATGTTCTTTAAAGGGGGACATGTGATCATATTTAATATTATAAAGGGGAATGATTTATTTCTAAAGCATAAAGTATGTGAAGGGGGACATGGGTTAAAATTCCGATGGAGCCACCCCACACTTGAAAACGTAGACACTGATCTAAAGATTTATTTTAATATTATATAAAGGGAGCACCTTCTAAGTGGGCCCAACTACTAGAAGAAACTTAGTGCTCCCCCCCTTTTGGAAATATGGCCATTGGGGCTATGCTATTTTATGTCTCCCTTGGATCATTGTAAATGTTGTTGAAGGAATAGTTGTTAGTACCCATTATTTTATGTCTGCAACTGCTCTTGGATGGTCTTCTTATGCATCCTAAAGGTTGGGGTTGTGCTTGTTCTTCAAGTTTGTTTTATCTAGAACTTCTTCATAATTGTTTGCGGAGTTGATTTTGTGGGTAATCTTGTTCCATCTTATCATAAGTTGGTCATTTGAGACAATTTCCAAGATGTATTTCTCTCAATGTATGGTGAAAACAAAGAAAACAATTTCTTGATAAATGTCATCCTCCATTGTCTTATGCTTGTCTGATTTAGAAAGATTATGTGGTGAGTTTTTCTTGGACTATTTACAGGAATTGTAAGTTTTAGTTCATATCTAGCTTGTATTTTTCAGTTGGAATTCCCTCACCTTTTATGTAGTTTGCCCCCTTTTTTTGCATTCTATACCCCATTCACCCAATGTAACACCTCACCATGGAATGCTATGAAATAATATATGCTAACTTAAACACATGCATTAAGTGTAAACAATTTTTTCTACTTTCATACATGGAATAACCTACAACATATTCATAATTATTTTACAATTTTTCCAATGCTAAATATCCTAAATTTGAATCCAAATATACGAATCAAAATCAAAGGATGAGATAAATAAGAATTAACTTTATGATTAAAATATTTAGGTATAATAATAACAAAATATACCAAGTGATATACCTCCTCCCTAGTCTGTTGAATATGACCATTTTATTTCCCGTAGTAGGAAGATGCTTCCAAGTATTCATTTTTTCCACTTTCCTAAAGGGAATCAACATAATCCTCCCAGCCAACTAGGGGCCTGAACGACTTCCTAGCTCCAAGAAACCTTTTGGTTTCTTTGCCCTCTATTCTCGTGACTTCAAGAAAAACAAATCACATATGCGCTAAGAAGACCATCACAAGAAATATATCTTCCAAGAATTATCCAAACTCTCCACCCCCTCAACCTCTAAACCTCCTCTCTTATTTATCAAGTTTCCATACACCCTTCCACAAGTCTTCTCAACTACCCTCATTATTAGCCATCAACCTCCGTTATCTAGATTTTTGGGAAAATTTTAAAATAAAACTAAAATATAAATGACTTGCATTAAACAACAATAAATAAAATGCAAAGTATTTCTTCTCATGCTAGCTACTAAATGAAATTTGACAATTTTCCCCAAAATGTCAATGCTCATTTAATTCATCATACCAACCATCAATCAAAGTCAAAGAAGGTATTTAATGCTTCTAGATATTTTTTTATGCAATATAATTTATATAGTTAATAAACATTCAATTAAATATATAATAATCTAGTTAATAATTTATACATTAATTAATTCTACTCATGTACATGTGTAGTTTATGTGTACGTAGCTAGAAAACACATATCTTATGCATGTACTAACGATAAACAACCATTGCCTCTAGTGCATAGTTCCTATATGATCACACTAATGCATGCAGGACAACAGATCAAGTAATGCATCATTTAATAATCTTAAAAACAAAATTACAATAATCCATCAATAACTCATTATCACACTTAAAATATCAAAAGGGAATCAAAAGGGAATCAAAAGAGGGTTTTAAACATGGTAGGAACCAAGTGAGTAAGTAATAGTGGCACATATAATCCCCAATTAGTATTCTCAACAAACATTAAAGAATCATTCCTTCCTAACCTACTTCCATATTTCATCCTATCCTTTCCTCTGTTGGACTAAGTTCGAGCGTCAGCTATATTGACCAAACTTCAAATAGAACCTGTAAGAGAAATTTTCATACATCTCAACCAATATTCCCCAACAGGAAACTAGCAATCACCATCACACATCTAGGGGAGTGTGAATTCACACAAACCTCCCACAACTCTAGGTTTTGAAGGATAAACTATGGGAAATACCTCCACCCCTCCTCATAGAACTAGGGTCAACACCCTACATCAATACATACTATGCAACTGTTGTTTTTAGAGTCACGTCATCAAACAACCACTCTAGGCAAGTTGTGTGTCCTGTCAAAACCACACTTACCACATATCATAGCAATATTTTGAATCATAAATCAAATAATAAGTACAAATTATAGTATACATTATCTTCTTGATGTCTACGACATTAAAGTTACCTTAGCACTATAATCATTTGGCTGTCACATAGCTCGCCAACCTATAAGTTAGTTCACCAATAACTCAAATCCATGCATATACATCATAATTTCATATAAGGATCCATATCTGTATCAAAATTCAATTAAGAAATATATCCTTATTATTATCATGCCTTGCATCTATTATGCATGCATAACATAACCCGAATTGGTATCCATATACCAAATTCGACATTTCAATTTGCATGTTAAAACAAATCAAAAAAGAGCTATCATAATCATGAGTATATGTAGTAAAAATAGTATCATGCAACACATAAATAGGTCCATATGTACACATCTCAAATATCTATCTCAATATAATTGGGCCCAAACAAATGTTAAGCATTGAATTACTAAGATGAGTATATAGCAATGGTCTAACTACCTAACACCAAGATATGGGGTGTTACACCCAACAAGGAAAAGTAACTGCTATATTCCTTTCCAGCCATTACTTCTTCCTGAAAATTTGGTAATGTAGTAGTAGAGATTGAGTTTAGTAAAGGAAATATTTAAGAAATTCTTGCTACCAAATACAGTGCCAAACTTTAAAAATTGTGGGGCACTGGTATACCCTCTCTCTTGCACTTTTATGGACCAAAATTGCTTGATATCCTAAGCATAAAGGGGGAGTCTTTCCCAGGGTTGCATACAAAAAATATCTTGTATAAAACCTTTTCTATGACACAAACCTCAAACTTCTACAAGGATTCTCACCAATTGTTTGTCTAAATTCCCCTACCAAAATCTCTCATATTTTTTTCAAGGCCTTGCTAGATTTGATTGTATGCTAGATTGTGGTTGTAGTAACAAGTGTTTTACATTTGGAGACACTTACTTATCATGCTATAAGAAAATATTAAATCCCGGTGAAGGAATTTCATGCTTTCTTCCAAAAAAGATTTTCTTTCATGAAGTTGCATGCAAACTGTTCGAAGAAAAGTCCAAATGAACCCTCTTATTTTTGCATAGCACGTACTTACTAAAACATTGTCAGTTTATTTAAAAGGGGAATTCAGAGGCTTGTATCCTTGTTTGCTATGAAACCCGATATTTAAAAGACATCTTTATTACTTTGTTTGTTCAATTTCAGCTAGAACAACTACAATATGTGGGAGGAAGTATGAACTAGTTTGCATCTTCAACGATGTTTTATTTTCTTATCTTTATTGATGGGTAAATTTAGTTGTATTGTTGAGCATATATATGTATTCATAACACCATTTTCAACATTTGTTCAAGGTGAAGACTACCTGTCAAGTCTACATTCATTTTTTTTTTTTGGAAAAGAAATATATCTCGAATATAGTGTACAATATTTTCATAACATCACAATGATATGCAAAATATAACCACTAGTTTTAAATTATGCTAAATTTGTTTTGAATTCATGTTATATATGTGTCTAGTGTAACTCTTCATGTTCTTTCATTTTCTATTTGAAATTGACGTAAGTTCTGTCATCAAAGCTTGTGAGTAATCTTGTGCTTAGAAATTCCCTTAGCTGGATTGAATTTAAAAGGTAGTATAAAAGTACCTACTTGCAGAGTGTATAGCATGTTGTATGGTGGATTTTCCCCTAGTCAATTTTTTCCAACCCAAATCCAAAAGGGCAACCTTTTTATTATATTAAATAAGGCTATAGATATTACATGGTGTTTGAAATATTTATAAGAGTTTTCCATTATAACCATAAGAAAATCACTAGACAAACAAGATTAATACAAATAGAAGAATTGACATCCACCCTTTATATAGATTCCATTTAAGCCACTTTCACCTAAGAAGTGAAGAGATGAAAGAGCTTAGGTGACAATGGATTTTCCTTTGAGTTGCCCTTAATTTTTCTAATGTGTTGACCTTGATTGGACAAACTAAGTCGTAAAATTTTGGTGCCCCGACAATGGTAACATTTTGGCACCATTGTGAAGGAGCGAAGGTCCATTTCCCAAAAATATGGAAGAGTAAGCTTCCATAAGTTTGATGAGTTTCAATTTAGTATGACATTAATACATTCATCTTGGAGACTTATCAAGTCAGGACTTCATGCAATAGATATCTTACTTGAAGTTCCACCCAGAAATTGGTTTTAAGATTTGACGATCCTGAGAAGGTATAGTGTAGGCGATTAAGAAGGGAATCCCAAGCCTCCTTAAACATGACCATTCAAGTAGTTCAAGACATCATATGTTTATTCAAGACTTCAAGGAAACCCTTTTACCAAAGAGCCATAGAAACCCCTCTGTGGGTTAAGAATGTTTGCAAGGCCCTGGATGTCACACGTATTCGAGGGGCCCCATGTGTCATGCTTTATAAGTAGCAGAAGTGGCTATTGAATTTTACTAGAAATAATGTAATTACCGTTGAATATCATCTAGCCAATTTTTATGATTATGTAGCAGATGAAGGTGTAGTTGAAGGGCATGAAGATGTAGTAATGAAGTTATTCATGTTATCTGAAGAAGAGGATAAAGTGTGGTTGTGTGGCCTACTTGATAATAGCATCCATGCATGGGACGAATTTCACACAACCTTCATGAAATGATGGGCTTTGTGTAAATATGGTAGAATGATTCTATCCCAGCTTCACGAAATCAAGAAGAAAGAGAATGAGACAGTCAAAGAGTTCGATGATATTTTTGGTAATATGGTTGACCTGATCCCGAAAATAATTAGGTTGAAATATGATGCAATCCTTCTTCACTACACAAACACATATGAAGGACACTTTGGCATTATATTGAGAGAAACGTTTCCCAATACTCTAGAAGAGGCACACTATTGGGTAGGGAATACAAAAGATAACATGCTCTTGTCCAAGGTTGACCTTATGGGTTTTACCAGAGCATCTACCTCTTGGGAAGAGATGAATCCTAGGACTATGCATACGATTGACCCAATTCAAGATCCCATAAGAGCATTGAGAAATAAGTTCAAGAATTTGTCTATTGATCTCATCCAATATCAAACCAATTTTTTGAATATAATGAAAAATCTTGAGAAAGATAGAGGGAAAGAAGGTGTTTATTAGCCAAGCAAACAACATAATCAATTACAACCCCGAGGAAATGGAGGGTGCAATAGGAATATGGATTCCCAAGAACAAATATTTCCAAAAACCTTGGCCCCAAAGAAAATGGTTAGTCAAGAAGAAGTGCCCTGGTGTTTTCCTTTCAATGAGCCACATAATGAGAAAGCTTGTCCTANATTGAGAAATAAGTTCAAGAATTTGTCTATTGATCTCATCCAATATCAAACCAATTTTTTGAATATAATGAAAAATCTTGAGAAAGATAGAGGGAAAGAAGGTGTTTATTAGCCAAGCAAACAACATAATCAATTACAACCCCAAGGAAATGGAGGGTGCAATAGGAATATGGATTCCCAAGAACAAATATTTCCAAAAACCTTGGCCCCAAAGAAAATGGTTAGTCAAGAAGAAGTGCCCTGGTGTTTTCCTTTCAATGAGCCACATAATGAGAAAGCTTGTCCTAGAAATTCCAGACAAGATAGAGCAAGGGGCCCTGGGGGTATGGATAGTCTAAAGTTTGTTGAAGAAGATGATTACATATGCATGATTCGACATAAACCTATTTATTTGATCAAATATGATATGAGGGAAACTAAAGAGAAAAGCATAGATGTTGTCAGGATTTCCAGGCTGAGAATGCTAAATTCTATGGGCGAGGAAGCAACGAATGAACTTTGAAAGTAGAAATCCATGCAAGATTAAAGAATTTATTGGGGTTTCTCAATGTGTTAAGTGGGTTAATCACCAAGACAAGAGTGATTTGATGAAAAACCACGTTATTCACAATCTGGGAGCATCATAGACTCGCTTGCCACTAATTCCAACAATAAGCAACGATGTGGATTTTAATATAAATGATACTAATGTGTTGGCAAAGATCATGGTTTCAATCCTTTTGTCTGAATTGATTAATATCCCATCTAAAATGGAAAAGGTTAAACAATTTATTTGTTGTTAAGAGAAAAGTGAGGATGCCCCTATAATATTGTAGTTTATGCATCAAGGAGCAAAGGATAGGGGTAGTCCTCCATTTTACATCGCATTGGGAAATAATGGCTTCCTGTTACATGATTGCATGATATATTCAAGAGCTTATACAAATGTTATTTCATTAGAATTTATGAACCAATTGGGACTGAATACCACCAGACAATATATGAACCTTTGTGCGCTAGATTATTGACATATTAAAGTCTATGGTTTGATAAAATATATGAAGGTCAACTTGGTGGTTTATCTTGATATTTCTCTTTTGATGGATGTGTTGATTGTTAATATCCCTGATTCTTGAGGCATGCTATTATCTAGGAGGTTGGACACCAATTTGGGTGGTACTTTGCAAATGTACTGAACTTACGCCACCATCCCCATGTGTGAAGGAACATTCATCACTCTGTTACACATTATTTTGGTCACCCTAGTGATCCACTGACAACATGTGTTCATGTTCCCATAAAGGATAAAAGATCATTTTTCCATGAGGAAAGTGATTGTCTTTCTCTTCTCAAAAACCTTATTAAGGAAGGTCATCACACCTTGCAAAATGCATGGGGTGCAACAATCCCTGATTGTCACATCCTTCTCTAGATATGGACTATGACGTCTCCATAGGCTGCACTATACTTAGGGTGTGACGATGTCAAAAGATAAGGAAAAGTCAAACTTCACGAAAGTTCTAGAAGGGGATCTTCTAGAAGATGAGGTGGCCTCTGAATGTTCTGGATCTTACTTGCTTCTCTAATTTGGTGGGATCATCCTAATCTCCTCAACCATATCTCTTTCACCCTATATAAAGAGGGATCTCTCATGGAAAAGGCTAAGGTTGGATAGGATAAGATTTGTATGGAGAGTTTCTACTTCTTCTTCGGAGCATTGCTTTAGTTCTACAAGCTACATGGTGGATCTTCTTCATTCAAAGGATTTGGAGCAAGTGTGTGTGTTGTAGCAAAGGTCCATTGAAAGGGGACCTTGTGACATCAGGGCTTTGGTTGCAATCTCCAATTTCATTTTAATATGATACAGTGATATGTTTCTTTCCCATAAAGCTAGTCTTGTTTTATTGTATGACTCCTTGATCACATACATAGGTTCTTGTTGAGTATATTATATTTCTTTCACTTTGGTTCACTTGTGTTTCCTTGTAGGTTGAATATATTTGGAGCATTGGGATGGAGCTTGGATGGAAATGGCAAGAGGAAACGATATGTTGTCTATCTCTTGTTAACTAGTAAACTCAATACTTATAACTTAAGGAAAGTCTTGTATTCTGTTATGTTTTGTTCTAGTTTCGGGTGGATCTAGGGAGATTTTCTTATGTCCGCATTTATCGATTAATCCAATAACACACTCTTCATAGGAATCCTACTTATAGATATCATGTAGAAGATCCTGAGGACCCTATGAAGAAGTTAGTTTAGTATGAGAAAGATATTGGGAATTATGTGATTTCAGTAAAACGCAGTCACACTTGATGAGAAAATTTGTGAAGGTGAAGAATCTAATAAAGTGTGGAAAATCAATTTTGATGGAGCTCACTCTCATTCAAGTGCTAGAGTGAGGATGTTTTTCACATCCATTGAAGGAGATAAGAATCCATTTGTGTATCATCTTGAGTTTGAGTGTAAAAATAATGTAGCCGAGAATGAAGATTTACATCTTGGACTGGAGTTATCCTTGGACATGGGTATTAAGTTCCTGCAAGCGATTGGTGATTCAGATATTATAATATTGTAGGTTAAGAGGAAATTATGTATGAATCATGAAAGGATAAATAGATAGAATAATGAAAGGCTCAATAGATATAGGAATGCAATATGGGATGGCATTGAGATTTTTCGAAGATTTTGATAGTAGAGAAGTTCCTAGAGAATATAATCTCGAGGTTGATTCATTGGTACTGGAAAAATCCACTTTAGAGCCATGTGAGGTGTTTGTCTCTAGGGATTGTAATATGTAATTTATTTTCAAGCCCTCGGTTCTAGATAACTAGGAACATTGGAATATTTTCTACAATGATGCTCAAATTTTTAGGTTTATGAACAATTTGTGTGAATTCGAGGACAATTGTATCAATTGGAAAGGACATGATGATGTTGGAAATTATGAAATGGAGGACCATCCAGATAACATGATTCCTCAAGGGTTTTTTCCATTGGAGAAGTTGTTTAATAGGAACGATATGTACAAGAAGCCACCTAGTGATGATCAACCCCAAGATGTCTTCGAGATAAGTATTGGATATGATGGGATTCCATGAATAATTAAGATTGGAGAGGGAACATCACTCGAAGAAAAGAAGAAGATGGAAAATCTGATCAAGGAGTACAAATATATATTCTCCTATTGCGACGATGATTTAAAGGTGTATAAATTATCCAAAATTGGATCTAGGAGGCTTCTTAGGTCTAGAAAAGGCTCAAAATGAATGTTCTCAGAATCATATGAAACCAATTCCACTGCAACCGGCTCGTCGCACTGATTTCGGCCATATATTTACTTTCTCAAAAAGACATTGTATGCAAAATTTATCGCACACTCATCATTTCCCCAAACAACAAAAAATTCAACAAGTCAACAGGAAAAAGTCAATGATGATGTCAGCATGGCATATGAATGACATCATCGTGATGACATCTGCAAAGTGACATGTGGTAGCACAGGCAACAGGGTGACTGGGAAGTGACAGGGATCAATCCCACTTCACCAAGTGGCACATGGTGGACCAATACAACGTTGACAAGTGGCATCGTTGAGGACTAATGAAAGGGTGCCACATGGCATGCAATCACCAACTGAATGGAAAATTTATTTTTGAACTGATAGGGTTCGACCCCATGACCTATTGAAAGAGAAAACACCTTGAAAAATTACTGAATGCCAACGTGCCAAAACTATTGGTTATGATTTAAAATCCACTTTATTTTAAATAAAGTGAAAGGTATAAAGTGTTGGGGCGAAAAGGGGCTGGGGCTAAGCCCGAGCCCATGGTTTACTATAGCGTTGTGACCAAAGTACAAAGGGGTGTGCCTCCTGTGCCTAACCAACAAACACGCGGATTTAGCATCATTCCACCAAAGGAGGCGGGGGTTGGAACCACGGGTAAGGCGCACCATTTGGGGACCTAGTCCTATCATTAATCGCCATATGATCCAGTTTTCGAGCCAGAGGCCAGCGCACAACCCTTTGGGCTAGTGCTTAGCCATATTTAGTTCGCATGCATTGGGTATAAGGGGCTTAGACCAAATTTATATGCAAAGTGGGTTATTTACTTTGGTTTATGGATATTTAATTGATTTTTGACCTGTTAATGTTAATAGAGGATTTTTCCCATTATTGGGGGATATTGGGCCCTTTTTGAGGCCATCTTTAGGGAGGAAGTTGGGGGAAGATAACTAATTTCAGATCTAGAAATAGAGATTCATTGGAAAAATTTGCGAAAAAACGTCCCAATGAAGCGAAAAATTTCAGATAACCCTAAGAAGTTTTTTTTTGGGGTAGTGTTGACGGGCGAAAATTTATATGCAAAGTGGGTTATTTACTTTGGTTTTATGGTTTTTTATTATTTCGACCAATGTTAATAGAGTGATTTTTCCCATTATTGGGGATATTGGCCTTTGGAGGCCATTACCTTTAGGGCGGAAGTTGGGGAAGATAACCACTTTGATCTAGCCAGATCATTGGAAAAAATTTATAAAAAACGCCCAAAATGAAGTGTACCCCCTATAACCCTAAGAAGTTTTGGGAGTAGTGTTGACGCTTAAAATGACCTATCCACAATTAAGAGAGTGGAACCGGTCCGGGTTTTTCTAATAACCCAAGCCATTTGGGTGGACCACCTTGACGAGTTTAACTGCTCCGTTGGACGCTCTAAGGTTTTGTATGGAAACCAAAGAGAAAATGATTTGTTTAAGAAACCCAAAGGGAAACTAGAAACTAGTAAAACAAAGACAAAGAAATAAACTAATAAAGGAAACTATAAACTAACTACACTAATCTTAACTATAAATAATAACTACTTGTATGTACAATATGTTAACTATGATTATAATAACTCAAATCGACATTTAATTATCAGTTATGATCATTCTTATTCACAAATATACAATATGGACAAATTAAAGATTTGATTAAAACCTCAGAAACTAATGTAACTACAGTCCTCGAGACAACCAAGAGTCTTTTGGATTTTGGTGATTTATGAACTAAGAAAGCTAACTGAAATTGAACAATCTAATATGTATTCCTGAAATTAAATGATGTAATATAAATATAACTAAGCTATTGTTTATATTATACTAATTAATAAAAGCAATAAACACATAACTAATTAACCTGGAAACGCTCCAGGTTTGCCTTGTGTATGATTGCTTCTAAGTTGATTGGAGGAAGAAATTCACACCATTTAGCCCTCAAGCTTCTCGCAAAGGATCAACTGTGCTTCTTCTTGAAGTATGTTATAGGACAAACAGGACATAAAAGAAATCATTACAGTTTTATGATGATAAATTTATGCCAAAGGAAAACCTATAATACAAAAAATTTATATAACACCAAATTTTACCAAGACAAAGATATCATCGATAAAATGAATCAACAACTCCACGTTTTATTTCCGTGGAAGCAACAAGACATGTATAATAATAAGAAATTATATCAATTTGTATTTGATTTAGACAACAAAGTGATACTAAACCATAGACAATGATATACAAAACATAGAACAAAGTGTCGATAAATTGAAAAGAAAAAACTGTAACAACGCATGAATTCCCTCGGCCCAGCTTGAATAAGAATTACATATCTTTGTCCTTCCAAAACTAATGATGATCCCATATTACAAAAATGAGCATCATTTATAAGTTTTTTCACAAGGCAAAACATCCTTGTGGAAGTTAAAACCGCTTCACAAAAATCAGGGAAGATCTTCAAACGACCCAAACACAACCTATAACAAGATCAGATTACCAAAACATCTCAAACAGACACAGTTTGCCCATTGGTCATTGAAATTCGTAAGTACTGAACAAGGACAATAATGGACAAGATTAAATGATATTTTAGTTGCAAAATCATAAAAAATCCACTTTATGACTACATAACAGAACCAAACAATCCTGTAGCTAATCTAACCTTAAAACAAAACTCTTTTAATCCAAATCTAACTGGAAGAGACTAAATAGATATTTGATTACTAATTAAAACAAAACAAAATATTTAAATCAAAACAAACCAAAACCGCCATGCTAAAAATTCATTAGAACAACAGAATCCTAACTTAATCTAATTCAATCAAAACAAATATCATACAAATCTTTGCAACAAAATCCACCCATAGTTTTTCAGTGCTTGCTCTAATTTCCTTTGTAATGTACCGCTATCGCTCTTTGTTTCCTCCTGTTGATATTCTTGAAAAATCCCTTGTTCTATAACTAATCATGTTGCAATGGAAATTCATTAGTCTTGTCTACTGTCACAGGTGCAACAGTTGACTGTCCAATAAGTTGCTTCACATCAAAGATTGTTGCTTTGTCACCTTCCCCCGCTGCAAGCCTACCTCTGCCATTTATATTAAGTAAATATTTGACAATCGAGCCACTAGAAAGATGGTATTTAATTTCTCTTGCGTTTGGATACTCTTTTTTAATTCTCATGTCCAGAGATCCATTTTTATACGCCTTCCTTAATTGCAAAAGATCTGAATTGTAAGATAAAACCTTGTCATCACCCAAAACTATCCTCTCATCATTTGATAATACTGAATGACTAGCCACATTAATACTAGGAAGAAGTTGTCTACAAAACATCAAAACTTGGCCTTCGATATCCATTCCCATAAAAAGTGATAGCAACACATCCTCTTCCTCTTTATGGATAGATAACTTGAATGGTTTCTCATTCTCCAAGTGCTGCCATCATCCTCCGCATCGAAGCTCACTGGCTAAATGGTCGGAGATGATCCATTTTATCTGGAAGAGGCAAGAATGGTCCAACACTGCTGGTCTCCCTTAATGATGTAGTGCTGGAAGAAGCATACTTCCGAGGCTTTAAGCAGAGGAAGCTTGTTCCTCTTATCCCTCCTGCTCCACAATCACAGAAGAAACGGCTTAAACGAGAGTAAACAACTCTATGACCCCTGTGGCACACCCTTGCACAAATAGAACAACACCCCTTAGAAACAGTCAGATCACATGTAACATAAGTACTAATGTTGTTCCATAAAGTTGCTTCCAATGGATGTGAATGTACAAACTTTTGACGCAAGTGATTAATTACTATTATTCTCATCATCATCTTTTCCAATAGATGCTGGAAACTCTTTTAGAGCTAGAGATACAGATATCCTTAACATTCTTAAAGAGCTGAGCTTCCCCAAGTCATCAGGTAACTTTTGAAGAAGGTGATAGTTAGTGATAGACCACTTTTGCATTAAAGACATGTCACAAATCCCAGGGGAAACTCCTCCAAATCACACAAATGATCCAAGTTAAAATGTAGCATTATGGGACGCTTTAGGATCATCTGGGTGTTGTTGGACTTGGATATATTTCCATACTCTCAAAAATAGCTTCTCTAAGTTCTGTAAGACTTTATTGTGATCTTGAACTGGGAGCACATTCAACCGCTCCAAGCGAAGAGTCTTAAGGTGAGTAAGTGATGATAAGGCTGGTAGATTCTTCACTATGGTTCTCTTAGAACCATAATTGAATACAATAAGAACTTTCAATTTTTTATAGAACTCAGAAACAATGGAAAAAATTATTCGCTTGAAAAAGAGTAAAAGCAAAGCCTCTGCCTCACAAAAATTCATTTTAGACCACTGATTCTCTTCTGAGGCACTGTTGACAAAATTTCCCACATTACGATTTACCCATTTATATCTGCCCATGGTAAGGAGCGAGACCACATCTGATCCATCCATTGATAGGCTAGCAATAACTTTTCCAGAACCATCAATAACCACATCGATAAATTTTTCAATAGGTAAATAACCAAACTTCTGCCCAGCAATTTTCAAGCGCCCCTGGATTAAATCTGGTAGGAGTATCAGCTTCCCTGGTTGCTTGTTTACTTTGTTGTATACTGGGTGGTGCCTGTGGATAGTCACTCTTTAAGAGAGAGAAGGGCCTGCCTGTGAGAATTTAACCGCATCAGAACTCATGACGCCAACACTAAGGTTGTTGTTAGAACTCCTTGTATACTGGGTCCATTCCAAGGTATTTCAAGTATAGATCTTGTAGGAATAGGGATGGATAAGATAGAATCCATGAACCGATAGCTCGGGAGCACATGCAACTGGAATATCCGGATCTGTGCCCCGATAACAATGCATAAAAAGTTCCGCGAAATATTTTACGACATTTCCTCGCCATAATTATCTTTCATGCATCGTGGACAATGTTTTATTCAATGACTCTTAACAAGGGTCATCTTTCCTTTACTTTTTTCTCAGCATCCGATTGACATTGTGTAGTCTCGCGTTGCCCACCAAGTGTTTTTACAACAAGAATTGTGTCATCACAAGCTCTGAGTCCAACCAATGTCGCGGACTGGTTTAAAAACTTGGAGGAGTATATGAAAGAGCAATTTCTCCATGAATACTTGATCAAACACAGGTCCATCCTGGCACTCAAGGATAAGACTATCTAAAAACACAAGAAGGTTTTCTTTGAAACACTTCGAATCCTTTTGCTTAGATCCAAGGTATTATTCCATATTTCCATCCTTGGCCTGGTTTACTAAGGAAACCACAAACCCTCAATCTGGTTGCAAACCATTTTAAATTTATATCCAGACTGACTTATTACATAAACTTTGCAAATCCGGTCTCTAAACTCACACAATCCTCCAAATGCTAATAAAGTAGAGATAGAAACCCTTCAAGGCACCTATAATTCAAGAAATCATCAAATTAGCAGCATGAACGCAGGTGTGATGAATGATTAATTCTTGGTGGGTGAGGCAGGTGTTTACAATCAACATCCTCCGGTGAACACAACTCAACAAAGGTATCAACGGCTGACCAATAAATAATGATAAGTGTATGCACAATCAAAATTGATAATCCACCAGCAATCGAATTGCAATCAATACCAAACCCAACTATGCACCAATGTAACCATTGATATCCATAGCTTAATCAATGTGGTGATATATGAAAAAAACATATCAATAGTTACAAATATAGCCATAGGAGTTATATTAAAAAGATATGTATATATCTTATGAAACCAAAGATTGAGTAGGCCAAATGAGAAGCCAATCCAAATACTTATGCATTGTACTCAACTCCAAATCCAATCACACAATCGACATAAGAATGTCCAATGAGTATACCAATGCGAGCGAGTGTTATACCATAACGCTCAAACAATCACATGAGTTCAAAACCCCAAAATCATGTTCTCACCAATCAAACGTTTAACCAAGGTGTCAAAATGATATTACATAAAATTGATATGCCAAGAGCTATGATAATGATCAACAATAAGGATTACAAAAGATAAACTTGACCCCCATGCAATTCAATAAATCAATGTTCAAGCAAGTCATAAAATGCGAATCCAAGGGTGTCGTCTCTTTAGCAAACCGAAGTTATATATCCATCGGGCATGAAAAACTATCAAAGGACATTGTCCATCATGTAAAGATCAATAAAAGATAGGCGCAGATGTATAAATTAAAAAGATATTGACAGTTCAGATAGTGATCAAATGTGACCTTGAAAGGAGAAATCTTCTGCTGTCTAAGACTGGAAGACTTAGCTAACATAAAGTGCTCAAAAGGCGCAGAATAAAGGCTGCTCATTTGAAAATTATGGCGAAAAAATCACGTTGTGAAACATTGGTGTGGGTAGCTTATGAGACAATGAAAAATGTTTATTGGTTGCCAACAATGACATTGGTGAAGTGCTTATCTCATCAAAAGAAAATGAACTCTATTGTACAAAGAGAATTTCAACTCAAAAAATGACAACCAAAAAAATCGTACTAACATCATCCTTACTATCTTTTCCAGCAATGTTTTAAAAGATGCAAACAAAAAACAGCCTTGAGATCAACGCCACATTTTATGATAAAAATTTTCAATGCTAGAGCATGTAATATCAAGTACTAAATAGCATCCATAGCCTCGGCTGTGGTTTCCATTTAACCCACCAACATCAGGATTCCACAAGAAGCTCTAGACTAGAATAAGGACTTTTAAAAGAGTTTTCATGTAATTTTGCTGCATTTCTCATTTACCCGACATTGCTCCTCATTGCCACAGTCTGCTCAAGACCCCAAATGGGTTGTCTTGGCACCATAAAGCTGCATTTACTCACGCTAGCGACCTCGCTCTCAAGATCCCATGGTTTACAAACACTTCCTAGAGCTCTTATTATTTTATTTTTTCTTTTTATAGATAATAGAATCCGGTGACACCGAAAATCTTGTTGTTTTATCGGTTTTAGACCATCGTAATTTTTTTTTTTAAATATTGTCCTTATTTATCTCCATAAATGTTTTATTTTCAAAACAACTTACTATGATATGGAGACATCCTTTTGAGTCATTCCTTTACGTAAAAGGGACAAATGAAAAGATAAAGATAATTCATGACAAACTTCACTCTCAGAGATCGAGATTAGTTGACTTCTTTCAAACAAAATTTTCCAACATCATTTTTAAACATATCAATCGATGTTCAGACAAATTTTCAGAAGTTATTTCGACGAAGAAATTTTTCTATCATCTTAGTCTGAATAGCTCAGTACACAGACATGCATATGCTTCAAAAAACACAAAAAAATGAAAAAAAAAAAAAAAAAAAAAAAAAAAAAAAAAAATTGAAAGCAAAGAAATCCAAAACAAAAAACCAAAACAAATATTCACGTGGTGCATCTGAAACCTCATGCATGTAATCCTCTCAAACTCAAAGAAAGTAGGAAAATCCCTGATGATGGGAAAGGAGCTCCCACTTATGGTATCTGGTCGTAGTTGATTTAGATTCTCTTTATCTCTTTACTTTCCAATTAAGATTTTCATGACAATACCGTATTTTGAAAATAAACATCCAACTAGAAGTAAAGAGAAAGAGATCTAGGGAACTTCCCTGACAATATCCGTATTATGGTTCTCGTGGTGCTACCACTCTATGCTCATGACTGCATTTATTAAAACAAAACTAGTGAGAAATCAAACCGAAAGAAAAACCTATTCCCAAACCTACCCTAACTTTTAAACACATCAGATTCTATGAAGTCATGTTTCCAATGTAGCCATCGGAGTAATTCTTAACTCAAGAATGAAACAAGACTGCTATTAAAAAGAATGGTAGTATATCAACAAATGACGTAAACATATCACTTACCTCATAATCAACATCTAGAAACAAAGTAAGCATGATCTTATCATTTCTTTGAATATTCTTGTTGTACCTAATCCTCCAACCATTGCACAATCTTGTTGTGATATGGGTCATAATAGCATGTAAGAGTGTAAGTATTTTTGAAAACTCGGCCAGGATTATGAGGAAACAACCATCACTAAGGTTGAAATGCCTCATCCTCCTGACAATCCTCCAAGTGTTCATCAATTCCTTCACATGGAGGATCTAAAAAAAGAAACATGTCACGCCTACTTCAAAGATACTTGGGTGAAAAGAAAGCAAGCTCAACTTCGTCTTTATTGTAAAAATTCATATGAATATTCAAGCCACTTTAATATCCTGTCACAAAAATAAAGATGCAAACCATGACCTTGATGAAACTAATATATCAATGAGAAACTCATCATAGGAGGATTCGCGCAATCAATTGATTCATTGGTTTTAATGTTTCCTTCAAGGAGATTGATCATTTCCAAACGTGAAGTATCAACATTAAGATTTGAGCTAATTAAAGAGTTTAATATGAAACCTAGAATGTTTGATTTCCATAATATGTGATGCATTGTCCTCTTCAACAAGAAACCGTGTAAAATCATCTCTAACATGTCTTCTTCCCATATGAGTAATGAAAGTGAACATGAGTCAACCGGTTTTATCAATGTCATGATCAGAATTAATTTCACCAAAATTTAGCATATCGAAGGATATGATTGTGGTGGAAAAGAGAAGGATGTGGTAGGTAAGATGTCAAGTCCACCGTAATCCAGGAATAGATCGTGATATAAAGAATAAAAGGAATCGTAAATAAGATAAAAAAGAATCTCTTGAACTACGATAATCAACGATGGTATTTTCTGCATAGACAATTCTCTCTTACTTTAAAACCCCACTCTGATTTGGCTTAATTAACACCCTTAACATAATATGATCATCTAAAAATTTACCTCATGTATGATAGATAATTCAAAATTTATGTGACAAGCAGCTAGTCTCTTTCCTTTGAACAAAGTGCATTGTGAGGATCAAGGTTTAAAGTTTCTTCTTCTCTAATTAATTTCATAGGAATACTAAAACATTCAAGAAGATTTTCGTTGTTTAAGTGTTCTTCAATGACCGACTTTAAATGTTGATTAGAGCAAGATTTACAAGAATGAGGGTATTAACCTTGAACCAGAAACAAATCATCTTCCATATTAGAGTTAGATTGAAAATATAATGATTCAAATCGTAAAACCAATTGGTTGTCAATACAGACTTACCTCCTAGCTTGTTCAACATTATCGAATTTTTTTTTCTCTTCTTGCGAAGAAAATTGTTCTGGCAGTTGAGTGGTAGGATTTGCAATTGGTCCTTCATTTGTGATTGAACATGACTGAATGGAAGGGATGTAAGCATAACAGAAAAGATTTAATGCCAATGACATGTCATCGAGGTTAAATTTACAGAGAATATGATATACTCTTGTCAAAAAGCCTTCTGAATATGAATCGTCGCTGGATTAGCTGGCATGAAAATACCACATAATTGATCAAAATCATAAATTTCTAAAAAGCATCTAGAAATGTATCTACAAATTGAAACCAATAAAATGTGACATGTCGAAAGGATTCAAACCAATGTTTGATCTGACCCCTAAAAGTAAAAGAAATAGTCTGCATAAAACTCCTAAATCGAGATGTCATGTTTGATGCACTTGCATCTAAAACTTGTTAAGGTGGTCTTTAGTAGATGTGTTGCCTCACCATCAAAGGTGAGTTTGGACAAGCTGTCAGACCTGCCTCGGTTGGGGAACATTGGGTGGAAATGAGAAGTTGAAAGCTACGGGTTCCAACACGCTGGTTTGGGAGCTATGGGGAAATTGAAGAAATTGAAATAAAGGCTCCTACAAGGACTTCTTGTCATTTGGCCCTCCTTCTAGTTTTCATTTGTTGATCGGCGAAAATGTCTATCCGTCAATTAAGAGAGTGGAACCGGTCCGGGTTGTTAATAACCTGCTTATTTGAATGAACCACCTGACGAAGTTTAACGGGTTCATATTTAGGGTGTCGTGGTGGAAACCAAAGAGAAATGATTTGAGCTAAGAAACCTAAAGGGAAACTAGAAACTAATAAAACAAAGACAAAGAAATAAACTTAATAAAGGAAACTATAAACTAATCCACACTAATCTAACTATAAATTATTTAACTACTGTATGTACAATATGTTAACTATGATTATAATAACTCAAATCACTCATTTAATTATCAGCTATGATCATTCTTTATTCACAAATATAATATGGACAAATTACGCATTTGATTAAAACCCTGAAACTAATGTGGCCTGAGACAGCCTAAGAGTCTCTTTTTGATTTTATGATTTGCGAACTAAGAAAGCTAACCTAAATTGAACAATCTAATATGTATTCCTGAAATTAAACGATGTAATATAAATATAACTAAGCTATTGTTTATATTATACTAATTAATAAAAGCAATAAACACCTAACTAATTAACTTGGAAACGCTCCAAGTCCGCCCCGCGTATGATTGCTTCTTAAGTTGATTGAGGAAGAAATTCACACCATTTATCCTTAAGCTTTTGCAAAGGATCAACTGCTTCTTGAAGTATGTTACAGACAAACAAGACATAAAAATCATAATAAGCATGATGATAAATTTCTGCCAAAGGAAAAACTATAATACAGAAAATTTATATAATAATTCAAAGCAATTTGAAGAAGACAAAGCTATCATCGATAAAATGAATCAACAACTGCTACGTTTCTTTATTTCCTTTGAAGCAACAAGACATGTATAACAATAAGAAATTATATCACTTGTATTTGATTTAGACAACAAAGTGATACTAAACCATGTACGTAATATGATACACAAAACTTGGAACAAAGTGTCGATAAATTGAAAGCAAAAGTCAGAATAACGCATGAATTCCTAAGCCCAGCTTGAATAAGAATTACATATCTTGTCCTTCCAAACCGATGATGATCCCATATTACAAAAATGAGCAGCATTTATAAGTTTTTCATTGCTGTAAAACATCCTTGTGGAAGTTAAAACCGCTTCACAAAAATCAGGGAAGATCTTCCCAAAACTAACTAAATCTAACAACCCATAACAAGACTCTATCACTAAAACATCTCTCAAACAGCCACATCTTGCCCATTGGTCATTGAAATTCGCAAGTACCTGAACAAGGACAAAAATGGACAAGTTTAAATGATATTTTAGTTGCAAAATCATCAAAAAAATCAACTTTTATGACTACATAACAAAACCAAACGATTCTGTAGCTAATATAATCTTAAAACATAACTCTTTTAATCCAAATCTAACTGAAATATATTCAAATAAATATTTGATTACTAATTAAAACAAAACAAAATATTTAAATCAAAACAAACCAAAACTGCCATGCTAAATTAGAACAAACAAAATCATAATTTAATCTATTTCAATTAAAACAAAAATCAAATAAATCTTTGCAACAAAATCCATCCATAGTTTTTTAGTGCTTGTTCTAATTCCTCCTTTGTAATGTACCTGCTGTTGTCTTTGTTTCCTCCTGTTGGTATTCTTGAAAAAGCCCTTGATCTATAACCAATCATGTTGTAAAGGAAACTCATTAGTCTTGTCTGCTGTCACAGGTGCAACAGTTGGCTATCCAATAAGTTGCTTCACATCAAAGATTGTTACTTTGTCACCTTCTCCTGCTGCAAGCCTGCCTCTGTTATTTATAGTAAGCAGAGATTTAACAATAGAGCCACTAGAAAGATGGCATTTGAGTTCTCTTGCGTTTAGGTACTCTGTTTTAATCTTCATGTCCAGAG
>SNQJ01S0064354.1:0-13508 GCA_010110895.2 Picea sitchensis
TAATCGACTAAAAGATTCGCCAAAAAATTATATATACATATTATATTATTTATAAAATAGCCTTCAATTTTTCCTATGTATCATGGGGATTCGCCCAATTATTATACATATAAATTTAGGGGGGGTTCTTAAAATCACCACTGCCCGAATTGTGTTTAATCACAAATGTGAAATTATGCATATACTCTACCCATTTTACATGTCTCTGATTCAACTTCTCCTATTGAGTCACAAACTGCAATGCATGGTTATCACTATATAAAACAAATTCCTTTGGGATCAAGTAATGCCTCCACTTCTTCAGTGCCTGAATGATAGAATAAAATTCATTGTCGTACGTGGAGTACTTCAATTTCGCCTCATTCAACTTCTCACTGAAATATGCTATCGGTCTGTCCTCCTGACTCAAGACTGCTCCTATGGCAAATCCGCTCGCATCACATTTTACCTGAAATGTTTTCTAAAAATCCGGAAACACCAGAACTGGTTGTTCCGTGATCTTCCGCTTCAATAGATTGAAGCTCTTCTCAGCCTCTATTGTCCAGTGAAAAGACTTATGCCGCTTCTTCACTGTATCCATCATCGCTGCGCTAATCCCACTGAAATTCCTGATGAACTTTCGGTAGAAACTAGCCAAACCATGAAAACTTCTCACCTCGAATACATTCCTCGGTGATGGACAATTTTTAATTACCTCCACTTTATCCGGATCCATCCTCAACTCATTTGTCGAAATAAAAAAACCCAATTAAATGAGCTCTATTTTCATAAATGAGGATTTCTTCATATTAATCAACAACTTCTCCTGCTGTAGCTTCTGCATCACTATAGCCAAATGCTTCAAGTGTTCCGCCACTGATTTATTGTAAATCAGTATGTCATCCAAATACACAATGATGAACTTCCCAATGAACTCCATCAGGACTTCATTCATTAACCTCATAAAGGTACTCGGTGCATTTGTTAAGCCAAATGACATAACAAGCCATTCATACAAACCTTCGTTTGTCTTGAATGTTGTCTTCCATTCATCGCCTTCTCTCATGCAAATCTGGTGATATCCGCTCTTCAAATCAATCTTTGAAAAATATTTTTCCCCACTCAGGAAATCCATCAGATCATCCATCCTCGGCAATGGGAACCTGTACCTGATGGTTATCTTATTGATCGCCCTTGAGTCAATGCACATTCTCCAGCCTCCCTCTTTCTTTGCACTGAGTATTGTTGGAACAACACACAAACTCAAGCTTTCCCTGACCAACCCTTTGTCCATTAACTCCTGGACCTGCCTTTTAACCTCTTCATTCTCTTGCAGCGCCAATCTGTACATGGATTTATTTGGAAAACTGGCTCCTAGTATGAGATCAATGTGATGACTCACACTCCTCATCTGTGGCAACGAATGAGGTAATTCGTCCACTATGATGTCAGCGAACTCTTCCAGTAGTTCCTGAATCTCATCTGGTAAATCATCCACTCTCGTGCTAGTCAGAACAATCCTCGGCTTTCTGAACACAAAGAATTGTGGATCTTCTTTCTTCTTAACTTCCGTAAGAATCTCTTTCCCACTCATGAGAAGTACCGTGTTGCTTACTTCCGGCTTCACTTCCTTATCCTTTATCGGAAGAAACATATGGGTTCTCCCATTCTTCTCCAGTGTATATGTGTTCATCCTCCCATCATGAATCACATTTTTGTCATATTGCCATGGTCTACCCAGCAATAAATGACATACATCCATGGGAATAACATCACATAAGATCTTATCATTATATCCTCCTATCTTGAATTCAACCAAGCATTGTTTAGTAACAGTTACCTGGTGTCCTTTCTATAGCCACGAAACTTTGTATGGGCTTGGATGATCAGTCGTCTCCAGCTCCAACTTCTCTACCATATCTGTAGACACGAGATTATCCATGCTACCACTGTCTACAATGATCTTGCACACCCTATCCTTGGTCTTGCAAGTTGTTCTGAAAAGTCTGGTCCTTTGGACTGAACTTTCCACCTCCTTCTCGGGTGTTAAAAAGACTTTTCACATCATAAAAGATCTTCCTCCTTCTGCATCCTCGGCCTCAACATCCCGCCTCTGCACCTCAGTGATGTGAGCTTCTCCAATGTCCTTATTTTTCTCTGGACACTCGTAAGACTTGTGCCCATTCTTTCCACATGTGAAGCAAGTGATTACTCCACCTCTTCCCCTTCCTCTACATCTGGTACGAGGAAAAGTATTGCCATCAGGATATCCTCCGCTCTACTCTGTATGTTTCCCTCTCTGTTCAACGTATGGCCCTCTCTGTGAGGTTCCACCTCTCTCTATCTTACCCTAAGGTTTCTTCCATTCCTCCTTGGGCTTCTGGTATTTGTCTTGGGAAACTACTTTGCCTCTGGGCTGTATTCTGCCTTGGCCCTTCTGGCCTTGCTTTCGGCTCAACTTCTCCTCAGCTTTCAGAGCCATCTGATCAGAATCCTCCACCATTCGGATGGTAACGATGCTTAATTCATCCTGAATGTCATATCTCAGACCATTCAGATATCTACCAACCTTCTCATCATCGCTCTCCCGATGACCTGCTCTGATGTTCAGTCGATAGAATTCCTTCGTGTATTCTTTCACTGTCATCAACTTCTGTCTCAGGTTCTGCATCCTCCTGAACAGAGTAATTTGATAGTCCTTTGGGATGAACTTTTCCTTCATCTTTGCAATCATTTGATCCCAACTCTTGATCTTCTGCTTTCTTTTGCAGCGTCTGTCAGCTTGTATCTCATCCCACCACAATGTTGCATGTCCTTTCAAGCGCGTGACATCATGCTTGACCTTCTTGTCCTCTTCGATATCTTCATAGTCGAAGTAAGTATCCAGAGCTCTAATCCAATCTAGTAGCTCCTCTACATACAAGTTTCCCTCATAAACGGGAATGTCCATCTTTGCCTTCGCACCCATATGTGTGATAGCTTTAATTAGACGTTCATTCACTGCATCTTCGGCTGCAACTTCCTCCTCACATTCAACCTCTATTTCATTATCGGAATCACTGAGATCCCCTGCGTTGGCTGTGCGTCTTTGCGCTGTCTCCATGTCCTCAAGTCTCGCTCAGAGATCACACATCTATCTCTCCATTTATGGATTGGTTACCTGCCTGCCTCTTCTTCTCTGCACCTCCCTATCCTCTGTATCAGGTGATTGTCTTTCTCTCCTCGGCGACATGGTAAATTTCCTTCTCTGCTATAGAAATCAAAGAGTCTTTCTGTGCTCTGATACCACACCTGATGCAGCCGCACTCCTCAGAGCACGTCCGCTCTCACAGGATCTTCTCTTACCTCGGCCCGAAGAACTGAAAGCTCTTCTAATTCCCTATCAGGAATTTTCCTTAACCACAACAACTACTCACGCGATCCCCCTTTCTTGGTTATCGGGGAATTAGACTTTGTGAGCTTGCGGTGTCAAAGGTCGATCACTGGGCTCTCGAATCCCTGAGACCTGATGGCCAGTCAACGTTGACTCCCTCCTTTCCTCTATCGGAACTTCTCTTATCGTGTTTTCTCCTCTCGCGATATCGAGCACTTTGATTTACCGACTCCTGATACCTGATGTGGCGAAGCTCCGATGCACACGTGCAAATTGACTTTTCAACCCCCGTCACTTCTATCGGGATTTTGGAATTCGCGGGATCGTGAATCCTAATGTCAATGGATTCGGGACTTGCCTTTTTCCCGAACCCTATATGGTACGCCACCTATCCTCCACTAACTCTTGTTGGGGCCCCACACAACTCCTCCGTCGGGATATCGCATTTCACGATTCCAAACTACAAGAGAAGCTTATCTCTGAATCCGTGATGCCCAAACTTCGACTTCCTTGAATATTCTGACACGCGTCCAAATTGATGGATGGTTCTGGGCTCGTCAGGATATCGTGGATCACGATATCGCAATTCTCGTTGCAACAACTTGGAGCTTTGACTTGCGAATCCCCGATACACGATGTCACGTGTAGATCTGATGGTCCTTGTGACTCGGAATCGATGGCTCTGCCCCTCCTGAGCTTTAAACCTTCGGACGTTCTCTCCATAACCTCCTTGCACCTCTGTAAGATCCAACGACCCTCGGAAATTCATGAAATCTTCCCCAAGGATTTCGACCGTCCGTTCTCCTTTTCTTAATCCATCAAAATGACGACGGGTTCTTCTGCAAAACTTGTCCGCTTGCTCGCTAACCTATGATGCTTCTTGCAAGCCTTTAGGCACAACCTGTCTGTGCTCCCCTCAGTGATTTCGCAAGGTTATATACCTCTTGAGCTTCCTTACGACTCTCTAATCTTCAAAAAGAAACTTTGCACGCACTCTTTGTGTTAATCCTTCAACAACGTCTAAGTGTTGAAGTCACTCGACTCTCTGCACATCTGCAACAACAGTCTTTCAAAGCTTCACTCAGGTTCGTGACCCTGAGACCTTTAACCAGCCTGCGCACTCCTTGCACGACTCCTAGGCCCAACTGCACCCTCAGGATGAATGAGAACAAAAGATATCTCTACATGAACCCTTATGTCAACGCACTCGTTGCGGACAATTCGACTGCACTCCTTGCAGGAATCCTCTGGCTCAATTAGAGAAACAATTGAAACTCATTCCATCTCCCTCTCAGACTTCAATTCAACCATGGAATCACATACACAACATATAAAATCAAATGCATAATAGGAAGCAAACATTTATGAGCATATCCATATCAAATACACAGAGAACAACAAAAACCATGAATTTGAATCAAAGCTTTCTTCTATTGACTCAAATTGTCTGTACATGGGTGTTCTTCATATAGTTCTCTGCATGCTCTTCTGCTTCTTCTCATTCAATAATGTTACAATGTACAATGAGGGTGTCTATATCCGTTTTCCCTCTTGCACTCCAAAGCTATCAAATTTAGAATTAAAATCCTATCTACCTGCATTAACTATATTAAATTCCGTCTATCTACTAAAGGACGAGAGCTATCAACTTAAGGTCCATTACAATATACAAAGGCGCTTCTTCTTAAATGACTTCATTTAAGATTGCGCAACAGTCCCAAAGCATTTTCAAAATTGGTGTTGCTTGTCCAGCTGTCCTCCGCTTCCGCATTGGCTCACTTGATGAGTTGGCGATGCTCCTGCATCAAATTTATAGGGATAAATTTATTTAAAGGTATTGATTCTAGACTTCAACAAGCTTTTCCAGAACATTCACCTGTTTTCTTTGGATGGAGGTTAGTTATATTAGTTGGTGAATTGGGAAAACTACCTCCTGTTATGGATAAACCTGCTTATGAATGTGATGGTCCTTTGAAATAATTATGGAGATTGTTCACAAAATTTGTGACTCTTTATACTTTGTTTAGGAAAGATGGACAAAGAAACAATCATAATTTTTTTTCGACATCTTCTAATGAATGCCAGAGATGAAAATCCTACTTTAGAACACTGATAATTACTAATGACACGTACAGATAGAAAAATGGATGATTCAACACAGGAGATATTTGATAAGGCAATACATTTGTTTGCAAGAAATGATGATATCCACAATCAGAATAAGCATTGTTTTAGATCATTAAATCTCCTGGTTGTATGTAGTGTTGCTACAAGAGTAAGTAGTAACTATTTGATTGAAGGTGATGACAAAAAATTGGACATTGAGTTTCTTATTGTTGTTGGAGCTCAAGTGATTCATACTTATAACTTATGGACCAATTCATGACTTATCAATGGTGCCCTTGGGGTTATTGAACATATTGTGTATAATCCTGGAATATTCCCTCCTGAACCTCCCACATTTATTTTAGTTAGATTTGATAACTATATTGGGGTTCCATGGGATGAAGCGTTCCTAAAACTGTCCCGGTTATACCAATTGAAAGATGCAAAGAAAGACAAATTCCATTGATGCTAGCTTGGGAATTAACAATACATAAGTCCCATGGATTAACATTAGAGAAAGAAACTATTAATATTGGGAAGACAAAGCGACAAGGTCTCACTTTTACTTCCATATCTCGAGTTAAAGTTATGGATGGTCTTTGATTTCAACCTCCATTTTCATTTGATCGATATAAAAATATTGGAAATTGTGTAGGTGTATCTAAGAGAAAATAAGAAGAAGAGATATTAAGATCAATATCTATGTAATATATATGTTATTTAGTATCTTCAAATATATGTTAAACTTTATGTTCATCATATAAATTTGTTATGATTCACCTTTTTTTATCATTCAACATTGTTTCTTTAATATTATTGATCCTCCTAATGATACAATGTAATATATATGCTATTCAATATTTTCATTTTATCACTTTGTTACTATTCAACTTGATAATGATGTAAATTTTCTCAAGTTGTTTTTTGTTTTGTGACATTTTTAATTATCGTATTGAAATATATACAACATCATAGATTATACTTATTAAATATCATTTAAAGAAAAGAGATATACACAATATGGACAATTTGAAAAATTTGGACATGACTGCGTTGGTCGCGACTGTAACCAACATAGACCCATCTTAACTATGGTTCTACGAATCTCCGAGAGGGATCAAATATCTCGAGGTGAAAACCCTCCCTCCTTAACCCGTTTTAGAGTGAAAAAGGAAGGGTTTTCACCTTGAGAGATTTGATCCCTCTCAGCATTTCGTAGAACCATAGTTAAGATGGGTCTATGTTGGTGTATATCTTCAATGCATTCAATGTTCCCATCTAAGTGTTCTATGTTTTGCCTTTTTTGTGGGGATCTGATGACTTAAATCTGCACTAAAACACAATTGTTTGTTGTTTAATATGCATTTTTGAATGTAGAAATGGATTCAGCGTGCTGAAAAAACCATAAAAAACCTGAACTGAGATTTTGCTTCCATTACTATGAGAACTAAGATTTTCTTTTCTTTACTATGAGAACTAATATTTTCATGAGAATATTTTTTGTCCATTATTATTATTCTTTATTTTTTAATTTTTTTTTAATGTGTGGCTAGTTTTGATATATATATATCTATATATATATATATATATATTACTTTTAGTTATTGTGACACTCGGATTTGGGAAGAGCTCTCTGCAAGGTTAGGGATTACATGCACCAGATTCTCTCCCACCTTGACCATGCCTAAACTCCTTTTTACCCATTGAACGACTTTGCACCCCAGCACTGACCACCATAGAAGAATGGGCACAAAAAGGGGGGTGAAAGTCCCCTCTTACCGTAACGTCTCTACAAATGATTTAGAGAACTCACGGGCACGACGAACTTCCTTTGAGACGCCATTGAACTTACGAGACCAATATCTGTAGGAAGAGATGGATACAAGCAAAGAATCCAACAAGGATGTTGAGTCCTCGCATCCAAAAGTAGCTTGGGTTTGGATACCCGACAAATTTATCCTCCATGCCCTGATTGCACCTAGATATTTTATCAAAACCACCAGGATAGGGGAGCACATGTAGCTCATGAGGGACCATTCCCTCATAGGAAAATTCCTATGTCTCTAGCCCTCAGAAAAGGACCTATCTCATTGGATCAAGGCATGGTGGAATTCCAAGGGAGACTATGAGCTTCAAATAAGCTCCAAAGGATTATTTATAATAATATTCTACAACATGGATGACAAGGACCAAATCTTTGAAGGAGGACTGTATTTCTACAACTTAGCTGGTCTCTACCTTGGATTATGGACGGATCGCTTCTTCCCAGAAAAGGAAAACTTCGCCTATGCACTAGTATGGATTCACCTCTATTCCCTACCTCAAGAGTTTTTGTTAGAGGAAATTTTAATGGGCTTAGGTAACACCTTGGGTAACTACGTCAAATCTTCGAAAGCTACCAAATAGAGAAAATACACATCCTATGCAAGGATATGTGTCTGTATTAACATCTCCAAAGATCTTCCAGGAACAGTTATCCTAGAATACCAGGATGAGGAATGAGCCCAAACCATAGACTATGAACACATCACTTTCAAATGCAGAAAATTCCATGAACATGGGCTCCCTTTCAGGGATAGCCCTCTAAANCTGAAGAGAAACCAACGGAAGGACTCATTAAGGTCCAAAATCGAGTGAAACAAGCTCATAAGAAGTCCACAACTAGACACGGAAAAAAGAACCCGAATAACAAATCATTTGAAGCCCGCAATCACCTTCCAGAGGCAGAAGAGGTGGAAAACCCCTACAATAATGTGGGGAAAGATCTCAACAAGTGCAAGGAAGATCAACCGTCTCTAGGACTTCAGAACCCAACAAATCAAGAAGACCCATAGACTCACCCAGCCTCATGAAAAGAACCAGAAAGAGAAGAAGAAACAGTGATGGAAATGGATGAGAAGGACCTAGCAAAAATTGACCTAGACATGCTAGAAGAGGCACTAAAAAAGAAGGATCTCCAAACCTTACAAGAGGAGAAACTTAGGAAAGCTCATAAGGTATTTATGGATTCATCAATAGGGGATACCTCCAGGTTAGGGATCAACATAGACCCAAACCTATATCCAAGAAAACACCCAAAAGAAAAAAAGTGACGTGGTAGAAAATCGAATTACTAGCTAATAAAGGAGGCATGAAACTATATGATCAACTTGGGACAGATTCACAAGATCTCAGAGATATCCTTCTCACACCCACCAAAATTCTAACTATGAAGATCCTTACTTGGAATATCAGAGGCCTAAATGGAATATCCAAGAAAAGGATTCTCTGAAATTGCATTAAAACTGAAGACCCTGAGATATTCCTGATACAAGAGACAAAATGTGCAGGGAAAACTGCAAAAGATATCATCAAAATATGTTGGCGTAACTGTGAATCCTATCAAATAGACTCAAAAGGGGCTTCAGGAGGCCTGTCCATCCTATAGAATCCTACTACAATCATCCTTGATCAAGGCTTCTCCATTCCATGCACCATCACAATGCACTACAGAGCCATCGGTTCAGACAAGGAGGGAATGATCACAAATGCCTATGGATCACAGAACAACCAAGACAAAGACCTCTTTCTTTAGAGCCTGACTTACCTAGGTTCCTTAGTAGAGGGTAAGTGATGGATAATAGGGGGCGACTTCAACATGATTCTCACGCTGGAGGAGAAGTGAGGATGAAAAAAGTGCCTGAAGTAGGATAGCGCAAAATTCCAGGAACTCATAGAGAACCTTAGAATGGTAGATATTGAGAATAGAAACGACACCTACATCTAAACCAACAACATATCATGTCACCAACAAATAGCATGTAGGATTGATCGCTTCCTCATCTCAAAAACTCTCCTTTTGGAAGGGCCCTTAGTAGACTCCAACATCCTCCTGAAGGAAGGCTCGAACCACTGGTCGGTTCAGCTGTGGGTTGACACTATTTCCACCCCCAATCTTAAACCCTTCAAATTTGAAAACTTTTGGCTCTCCCATCCAAATTGCTAGGAGTTAGCCTATCACTGGTGGAGCACTACGGAAACACAGAGGGGTACAAAAATGTATTTCTTCCAGCCAAAACTGAAACATTTAAAAAAATAGGTGCACAATTGGAACAAAGAAGTCTTTGGGAACATTTTCCAGGAAAGGAAAATGCTGGAACAAAAGCTAGAGAACCTTCAGGAACAATTCATTCACACAGGATACATAATCACTCAGCAGTAGTAGGAGAGTGAACTCAAAAGGAAACTAGAAGAAAGACACAAATAGGAATAAATCATGTGGAGAGAGAAATCTCAGGATCAATGGCTCAACGAGTGAGAGAAAAACACCAAATTCTTCCACCGTTCTATGATCTACAGACACCGTATCAATCACATCATGAAGTTGGATGACTTGCAAGGAAGCACCCTCTTAACTCATCAATAAATAATGCATGATATGACATACTTCTACAAGGATCTCCTCTTAGAACCCAAGGTGGACCGCACCTTAGCAATACAGTGGGTGACCCAAAATATCCCAACTATAATCACCCAGGAATAGAATGAGGCTCTCATGACACCAATAACAAAAGTAGAAGTGGATCAAGCTATTCAGGAGTTACCCACATGCAAGGCTCCAGGTCCAGATGGTTTCAGAACATACATCTTCCACTCTTGTTGGCCAATGTTAAGGGAGGAAGTGTGGCAGCTGGTGGAGGAATCACAGAGCTCACGAAAAGTTTTTCCAGCACTAAATGCCACTTTCCTCACCGTAGTACCCAAAGAAGAAAGGGTCACAAATCCAAAGAAATTCAGACCCATATCTCTTTGCAACATGATCTACAAAATCATTTCCAAGGTCATAGCTCTAAGACTCAAGCCAATTCTACCCTTCATCATCTCCAAGGAGAAATCAAGATATTTCGAATGAAGGAAAATCATGGATAGTGTGATACTTGTCCATAAAATCATTGACTCACTCAAAATCACTTGTACTCTAGGTATGCTTCTAAAACTTGACCTTTCAAAAGATTTTGACAAATTAAGTTGGCAATACATGAAAGTGCTCCTATCGACTTTTGGTTTCAAAGAGGAATGGGTCTCTTGGATAATAAACCTCATTTCCTCAACCTTTTTCTCAATTCTCGTCAATGGTGTCCCCTCTCAACCTTTCTCCCCCTCAATAGGAATAAGGCAAGGCGACCCTCTCTCCACTTTCCTTTTTTTCATAATGGATGAAGGTCTAGGATGCCATATCAAGGCTTCTATTCAAAATGGATCCCTCCAAGGCCTCCCTCTTCGTGGGTTACAACTGGAATCGTCCCATAGCCAATTTTTTGATGATACATTGCTAATGAACACCCCCACCGCGCAAGAAGCAATTAAACTAAGCTCCATCCTCTCTAATTTCAGCGAAGCCTCTTACACCATCTTTAATCTGGTCAAATCACAACTCTTCTTTTTTAATACTCCTATGGAAATCCAACAACACCTTTCTCAACTTCTGAACACTCATGTCTGTACTCTACCCTCTCACTACCTGGGACTCCCTCTTTCTGACTCAGCAGCTAGAAACATCTCATGGGACTCTCTCCTACTCTCCATCACCAATCATCTTAGAAACTAGACCTTTCACTCCCTCAACCTTCCAGCTAAAATGGTTCTCTTAAAGTCATCCCTCCAAGCCATCCCAACTTACCTCTTCTCAGCCCTAGCTGCCCCTCAATCAGTCATAAAGAAAATAAGGAATCTGCAAAGAAAATTTCTATGGCATGGACAGAACCTGAACAAAAAATGGACCCTAGTCAGGTGGGAAAAACTCTACAAGCCCAAATCTTCAGGTGGTCTGGGCCTCCGGGACCCTGGAAAATTAAATAGCACCATGGGATCAAGAATTTTGTGGAGATGGCTCAAAACACCAACAAAGATTTGGGCAAAACTTTGGAAATTCAAATATGCCCCAAATACGCACCAAAGTCAACTTATAAGAAACCAAGAGCAAATTGATGGCTCCAACATCTAGAATGTGGACTGGTAAAACCGAACACTCATATAGGAACATGCTTTCTGGGAAGTTTGCAATGGCCAGGATGCCCTATTTTGGACAGATTCCTGGTAGCAAATACCACCCCTTCAACTGGAAGAAAATAAACGATCCTATGAAAATCACATTCAAGACATTGCCACTCTCAAAGTAACAGATTTGTGGACAGATACCCCCAACAACTATCCTTGGAGAAGATGAAAATCTACTCATCAGGAACTCCAAGTGGCAATGGACCGTTACCTGAAGCACTGGAAATACGCTACAACCCAAAGGTGAATCCGAAAAAGCACAGAACAAGACATTCTTAGATGGGGATACACACCTCATGGAAGCTTTACTCTCAAGGAGGGATACACTCTTCAGGAGAAATTCCACAATCTTCAGAAAGATAACATTTCGACAAAAATATGGCAATCAAAACTCTGGCCCAAAATCTCTCCTTTCCTCTAGCTTCTACTCCTGAACAAGATCTTAACCTGGGAAAATCTTCAAAGACGAGGTTTCATTGGCCCCTCGATTTGCCATCTCTGCCATCTCCAGGAAGAAACCATGGATCACCTCCTAAATAACTGCCCACTTAGTGAGAACATCTGGAACCATGCAACTTAGTTCACGAGAAGAACCAAACTAGTTAAAAAAAAGTATCATAAGCACCATCAGGGATTGGGGCTCCGACTCCTTCAAAAATCCTATCCTGAACAGAACCTGGCAACTCTTACCAGGTTTTATAGTTTGGAAACTATGGAAAGAGAGGAATAGAAGAATTTTTCATTTCCAACCCTCTCCTCCCACCCTCCTCTAGAATAAAATCCTCCTGCATCTCCAGGAAACTCTTCAGTTATAATTATGGACCAACGAAGACTTCCCCACTAAACTAGGTTATCTCTCACTCCTCAACTCTTGGGGATTCTTGTTTTCTCACTCCACCCCTTCTCAACAGCCCCCTCTAATTTCAAAAGCCTTCAGTCCCTCTAAGTAGCTCCCCCCCCCTGCCAGGCTTTCGTAAGGTCAACTTTGATAGTGCATCAAAAGGAAATCCAGGACACTCAGGCTATGGATCAGTCATAAGAAACATCTTGGACCAATTACAAAGCCTCATTGCAGAAAATTTCGGATGCGACACCAATAACTCAACAAAAATCTAGGGTCTCATGAAAGGAGTGCAAATGGCTCTCGATCAAAACCTCACTTTTCTGATCATTGAAGGAGACTCCAAAATCATAATAGACTTGGCAATAAAAATATTGAATGATAGATATCCAGGGAAAATCACTCTCAATTGGCGCCTGCTTAGCCCTCTTTACAGCTTCCAGGCTCTTCTCAGACCCTCTCTAACTCTAACACCCTCACACATTCGACGAAGTGCTAACAAATAAGCGGACAGACTGGCCAATGCAAGGGTTGATTCTATGCAACAGATCATTCTCCACGATTCTAGGCAGTCCCAAAGCTCACCCCTCTCACTCCAATGCGAGGAGCTTTCCCAACTGGATGGCCCTAATCAAGACGGGGTGCCACCTCTGTCTACTTAGAAGCTCTTCCAAGTCAAAAATGAGAAGAAGTTCAGGAGAGAGGGCGGTCGTAAGTGTGAGTGTAGAAAATATTCAGCCGACAAATGTTTACGGGAGCTCAACAATCAGAAGTTAGGAGCATGGACGATGTTGTTTCCCAAAGTCGCGAAGTCACAAAAAGTGCAAGATAATCTGCAAAGTTGGTGCTTGAGGAGATCTGGCTCGTTGGTGCTAGAGGAGATGTGGACCATTGACATATGATTTGGGGAACTCGACAATCGAGAGTCAGGAGCTCGGAGGGATATGTCTTCCCAAGTCGCAAAGTCGTGAAATGCGAGAGAGGATATGGATCGTTGATCCTGAGGAAATCTATATTGTTGATCTGGTCCTGAACGACTCACAATTTCGGGTATCGGAAGAAGGGGAACACTCGGTTCTTCGCTACCCCGAGGCGCAAAATCCCAAAATATGGAACGCTGGTGCTCGAGGAGATCTGGACCATTGGTGCTCGAGGAGATTTGGACCGTCGACA